>APFE030980434.1:243898-254890 GCA_000404065.3 Pinus taeda
CAATAGGCAGATCAACATCACAGTGAAAGAAGTTTTGATGTAGGTGACTGGGTATTCCTACGGCTACAACCATATACACAAATGTCCCTCAAGCAAGCTAAGAAGGATAATAAATTATCACCAAAGTATTATGGTCCGCACAAGGTGTTGCAAAAATATTGGTACTATGGCATACAAATTAGAGCTTCCTGCAACTTCTCGATTGCACCCAGTTTTCCATGTTTCATGTTTAAAGAAGGTTATAGGCGACAAGCTCCCAATTCAAACAATATTGCCAAAACTTGATGAGAAAGGAAAAATTATATTGGAATCGGAAGCAATCACAGAAACAAGAACTCGACAGCAACGAAATCGATCAATTTCGGAGTATCTTATCAAGTGGAAGAACTTATCCGCGAGCATTCACCTATTGGGAGATGATAAATTATCAGATTAGATCCAGAAACTCAAGCGTTGAGGACAACACTTTTTTGAAGGAGGGGGCATGTTGGGTCCCTATAATACTAGCTGATTACCCCATTATATTGTAGTGCATCCCTTATATTGTGTTGTCCCATATCCCCATATTGTTATTACTCTCCCCATAGGAATCCCTCTATTGTTATTTTTGTGGCTTTATATTATTATTGTTAGGTCAACTGGGTTATATTGTGACTCCTTAGACTCCTATATATAGAAAGGAGGTTTTGTCATTTGAATGATCGAAGAATTGTTCGTTTATGTAATGTAATGGACGTTACCCCCTCGAAGAGGCCGAATTCTAAGGCGTTGATCTATCTTTTCTATCTTTTCTTGAGTTGGTTTCATAACAAATACAAATTTGTGTGGATGA
Source organism: Pinus taeda (assembly GCA_000404065.3). Lineage (NCBI taxonomy): Eukaryota > Viridiplantae > Streptophyta > Pinopsida > Pinales > Pinaceae > Pinus > Pinus taeda. Next base: position 244,731 of record APFE030980434.1, read on the forward strand.
GGAAGAAAATGATGATGAGGAAACTACCCAGCAAGTACTTACACTGGACCAATACGGTGCCATCAAAGAAAAGACTAAAGAAGATGAAATTAGTGACTTTATAGCCTTAACCTCACCACTTGCCCAGCATAGCATCAATAAAATCCTAAGTCTTAATGCTCAGGAAAACCTCTCTATGGTAGACACACTACCATTAGTGAGTGGCACACCCCTTGATAATGATCTTAATTCACTCACTGAATCTATAGAAATCAGCTCGAAGAAAATTCATAAACATCAATCGCAGGCTTCCTGAGCCAGAAAAGAAACAATTGATTGAAGTCCTAAAGAACCATAGCAATGCTTTCACTTGGGATTGTATTGACATGAAGGGAATCCACTCTGACCTATGCATGCACCATATATATATCAAGGAGGATTGCAAACCCATTCGCCAACCTTAATGAACAATGAATTCAGAATTAAAGGAGATAGTTAAAGAAGAGTTTCAAAAGTTGCTCTCCATAACTTTATCTATCCAATCTTTGATAGCCAATGGGTATCCCCTCTCGTTATCGTCCCCAAGAAGAATTGTAAATGGAGAATTTGTGTTGACTATAGAGAGTTAAAGAAAGACACTCATAAAGAACACTTTCCCCTATCGTTTCTTGACCAGATCCTAGATACATAAGCGAAAAAGTGATATTTCTCCTTCCTCGATGGGTTTAGTGGCAACAATCAAATCCAATTTGCTCATGGGGATTAAGAAAAGGAAACTTTAACCTACCCATTGGGGTACATTTGCATATTAGGTGTTACCATTTAGACTTTTCAAAGCCCCGGCCACTTCCAACAAGCAGTGTTTGGCTTTCCAATCAAATCTAGACCTTGTAGAGGTATATATCGATGATTTCATGACCTACTAATGCAGGAGCATCCATAAAAACTTGATTGAACGAGAAGGTCAAAACCATTTACCAAAGGAGTTGGTTCCTCAATGTGTGGGATTGTTAGGATAGAGTTTGTTTTATTGCCATGTAATCCACTAAATGTACTTATTTGTTGTGAATTTGTTTAATTATGCCATGTTTGGATCGCCTGATCCTTTCCTCATTGATTTGGAATGATGTTCCAAATGTATTTATCATTGTTTGAAATTAAAAAAAGACGGAGTGTGGTGAAAGGATTTAAGCATAAAAACGTGTAGAATGGTCTCTATTTTGCCTCTATGATTCCTATATGGGCGTATTTCAAATTCTCTGTAAATCGTGTGTTTTCTTTATGATTGGACGCGATCGAAGTGGTGACACAAGGACACTTTGTGTGTTCATTTAAATTTTGTTAAAATCCCTATAATAAGCTTGCATGAAGCCTTTTTCAGAAAAGATTGGAATGGGTCGAGACTTAGTTTTGTTCAAGAGGAGTTTTTCAATTAATAGGGTATAGAAGACAGAACCAATTCCCGTCAGAAGACATTCTTTCCCCGAAATAAATCACCTCGGAAGTTCTTATGAGTGACTGGGTTTCAAAATGTCAAGGTAACTCGGTTTGAAGTTACTGGGACAAACTCTTTGGTGGCAAGTGACGGAGAGGCAAATTGCAATACTAGTTGAATTTCCCATCCCAGATGTCATCACAAGCAGGGGTTGGTCAAACGCCCAAGACAAACTTTTATTGCTCGGGTCAACACTCGATGAAAATCGGAGAAGTGGCATTGACGGGAATTATTCCCATCCTCGAGATTTATTTGCCTAGAAATACAAGCAGGGGACTCAGTACGTTCTCGTCGGGGTTACTCGGTACAAACTCATCGGGGGTTGAGTTTATGGTCACGGGGTGTGGTCATATAAGCACTCAATTGCAAGTGTTGATGCTAAGGATTGTGCGTCAGGGGTTAAATTTTGGTCAGGGACATGGTCATGTGACTTTTATCGTAAACGCTAGTGCTAAGATTCGATTGACCATGCACACACACACACACACACACATATATATATATATATATATATATATTTCCGGAAAATATCCGGGAATCCACCCAAAGGATACACATCCGTCGACTTATTAGAAAAGCCTACCCTGAGAGCATCGAGGAAATTGACCCTGTGACCTCCATTAGCGAGGTGTTTTAAACAAGAACCGACAAATGAGCTAACACAGGCTATAATATATATATATATATATATAATATATGGTAACAAAGATTGAACTCAGTGGTTTTGAAAAGGATTCCTCCCCTCTTAGGCACATAAATAAAGTTTTGGATCCGGTGGCTTTATATAAATGCCCTTGGCCTGCGCCATTGTGGTATCAGAGCAAATTTTGCATCTTCTCCAAGAAAAAATAGTTGATTATGGCTCCCAGAGTTGATAGAGTTGGAAGAGAAGGCCGGAGAGGACAAAATCACGTAGCAAATGCTAAGGTGATGAGAGTTATGCAATGATTGGAAGAAAGAATGGAGACCATGGAAACAAGTAAACAAAGAGATCCTGAAGATGGAATGTAAGTGACGAAGAAGAAGAATCTCAGGAAGAAGAAGTAAAGGTAGTTTTGGGATCTGTTTAAAATCCTAAGCCTAAAGTATCTACCTACAATGGCAGTATGTATCCAGAGGAGCTTGTGGATTGGATCGCAGAGATGGGAAAATTCTTTGAGTATGAGGAGATGGACAAGGAGAAGAAAGTAAAATTTGTTGTCACCAAGTTGAAGGGACGCGCAACTCTAGGGTGGGATGGTGTGTAGACTAAGAGGAAACGTAAGAACAAGAAAAAGAACAAAAGTTGGGACAAGATGATTGAAAATCTCGGAGGTAAGTTCTTGCCTAAAGATTATCGACTCACTTTATTTAGACAGAGGTTAATGTCTGTAAGGGAGTATACAAGGGAGTTTTACAAAGTAAATATCGAGACTGGATATGTAGAAGGGTCTACAAAGAAGATAGGAAAATATATAAATGGCCTTAGATTGGATATCCAGGACGATATCAACATGTTATCTACTAGAACTGTAGAAGAGGCATATCAGCTAGCTTTGAAGGTTGAGGAAAAGCTTGCAAGAAAATAGTCTGATAGAGGGAAAATGTTCTGCTAGAGGAAGAAGACAGCAGTCAAATAGAGGAAGATCTACAACACAAAGGGAAGGAGCTAATCGCTCAAGCCCACAACGACAGCCAAAAGGAGACTCCAGAGGCCAAATATCCTTTTCTAGACGATGAGGAAGAGGCAAAGGAAGAGAGATTTGGTGCTGCAGGTGTGGTAAAATTGGACATATGGCATATGAATGTCTTGAAAACAAAGACACAGCCCAGAGGAGTGTTGTTGTTGCCCCAGCATAAGAAAGGAAACCAAAGGTACAAGAGGTAGAAAATGTATCAGAAAATGGTCACAAGAAGTTAGCCTCCCCCTCCCCTTGTCCACACTTTGGGTCGTGCCTAGAACGATTCCCAGGAGATTGATGCAGCTAAAAAGAAAGTTAAAAGCATAAATTGGCCACTTACAATAGGAAATGTACCATAAAATTCAAAAGATGGTCAAGACATGAAAATTTAGCATGTGGTCAAAAACCAAACATGAGCTCTACCCCTATCATTATGGCCATCACCCTGGTTTGTTATGTGAGCCCCTTGCATTAGTAAGGTACCCATGGTTTCCCCAACCCCTCATGGGTGATGAACTTCCCAACCCAAAGGGGTATCAACTGCTATATCATTCACATCATGCTCTCATTCCTTGGAGCCCCAAGCACTTTAAAGAAAAAGAAATCGATACAAGACAAAATGCATATGAAGAAGCGTGGAAAAGCAAAGGTTGGGGTAACTCATGTACCATGATTGCTCCCTCCTACATCTATATACCCAAGTGTGGGCCTCCCTCATTATAGCTACCCTTGTACCATGGAATGTGGTTTGGAGCCTTCCCTGTTGCCCCACTCCATTACATCATTATTTCATATGACACCTGCCATCTAACAGATGTAACATGGACCTGGCACTACCTTATAGGTTGAAACCACCTAATAGAGTCCTTGATTAACCTCTTTCTTGAGCCTGGAGACACTTCTACATTCTAAAGCCCATTATGGAAGGGCATCCCACTATGAATTTCCCACTTGGTTCCATGATTTGTAAACTCATTTGCTCAATTGCACTGATGAATTGTTGTACTAGAAGGTGAGGAGATGCATTGGATCTTATTCAGGATTACAAGTGGGTCTTCATCTTGGGGATTGGTCTCCCAATACAAGATCTAAGCCCTCCAGAGGGTCATGATGGTACTTGTAGGGTGGGCGTTGAGAGCCATGGACCTCCACCTTAGCAAAGAGCAGATAGCCACACCAAGGGATCCTTCGGCGCCACCTATTGCTTGCTTGTGCCCCATATATTCGATGATGATGATGCATTTGGACCACATTGCCCGACCGACTACACACTTGCACCACACACTTAATAGTTGATCCAGGGCCCAAATGGGGTTTTGTCTTACCTAGGGGGACAAAGGAGAGCTTGCATCATCATTCTGGCCCTTATAAATGGAGCACAAGCTTGCTTGATTTGGGTGGAGACCCATGAGGCCATTCTTTGTGCCCCCATAGCCACTTGGGAGCACCATAGGTTATTTGCTTGGACATTAAGGGGCCACCCCCTTTATCATTGTTATTGGAGCCCTCCTATTCATTATGGCACATGAGGGACTTGATTTGGCCTTCCAATGACCCTATTAGCTATTGTTCTATCATTTTGGCCCTCCTGAGTCTTGTGATTTAGTTTTGGAGCTATTTGATGGGCTTGTCACCAATTTAGTTGTTATTTGCACATTAAAATATTAATTAGGGGCTAATTAAGCTAAATTAGACCATTTCAACTTGTGAGAGGCTCATATATATTGATGAGACCTAATTTGTAGTTCCTCATCACACTTGGGATTTTCGCTAGCCTCACTAGAGGATTTCGGCCTGCAATTTTTTGAGAGAATTTGGATGTTTTTGGGATGCATTCTGATGTATGGATATATTGCTATCTTTTTGGAGCTTCTAAATGTGTTATTGATGGATGGATATACTTCATATTGTCTAGTAAGGGCCCTTTTTTTGTTGAATATCTTTATGTAAATGTCTAATGCATGGAATTCTTTCTTATAATGAAAATTTATGCCCTAATTTACTTGATATAGTGTGAAATTGTGATCTCGAAAAGTTTTGCATGTGTTACTCATTGATGATATGAACTGAATGTTCCTAGTGGAAAATTGTTATAATTTTTCCATGAAACTCCATTAATTAATGTAATGAAGGTAATTGTTGAAAGGGGTAGTTAGGGCTTCCTCTTTTAGCATCCTTGAAGGTCAATTTAACCTACCATAAGCACCCATGACTCCATTCTCCCAATGGTACAGGCACTCGTCGAATTCCTTGATGTTCACCCTTATTTAAGCCTTTTCCTTCCTCTTTTCCTATTTTCAGCCCTAACCCTAGAAGGTCAACTAGGGCCTAGCACAAATTGCATTAGAGACACCTCATCAGGGTGCAAATTGGTACACTACTATAATGAATATTGCTAGGGTTTCTATGTTCCTTGTCTAAATGCTTATATTTATATGAAATGCTTGGTAAATTTTTTACGCTTTAATCGTGTATCCTTGAACTCTCTAGAAAACCTCCTAGAGAGAATTTTTCTAGTGAATTTCTCACCTCATAAAGTGATAGCTCGGGTTAGCAAGTGAGAACCTAGGGTTTTCCCCTTACTCCCTTCAAGGTTTGATATTTCCATGGTCAAAATCACTAAGACTCCATCCACCAAGTAGATAGAAGGAACTAACAACCATCTTGGTGATCAAAAAATTTAAAAATTCATCTTTTTCCCTCCCTCCTTAAATTTCAGCCTTTCAAGGAAAGTCGTTAGGGTTAGGGTTTTAGGCAGAATTCAACTCGGGCCTAAGCATTGAGCTGGTTTGACATCCTTTCACCTTATTGGGCCTTAAAATATCAAAATCTAGCAAATCGCATTGTTTAAAGTGCTTCCCTAGAGCTGATGTCATTAACCCTAGGAAATTATAGGACTTGTAAAGCCCTAATTCTGCATTAAAGCTCCAACTTAGGGCCACTTGAAGTTTTGTTACTTTATTTGTTAATCATACCTTTCAAGCAAACCTTTTCCCTTTCACTTGTTGAGCCACATCTTGAAAACCCTAGCCTACAAGCTTTATCCCATATGCCTCGTCATAGGTACACTTCTCCTTATTACAAAGAATTGAACCTTGTTCCTAGTCTGGAGTTCCTTGATTAAGCCTCCTTACCCTAAAATATCTTTACGTGATCTATACTAGGAAGCCTCCCATGTGGTGAAATTCCACAAATGAGCAAGATGTAAAGTGTTGAGGTGATAGTGGCATCCACCTCATTGTTGTGTCTTAGTTTAGCTTTGCCTTGTGAGGCCTCTCACAAGGCCTACTAGATTTTGAGGCAATAGGTCCAATGCTCCAAGATACGTATTACAAATCTCCATCAATGTGATCAAAATCACATGGAAACTCATACAATAAGAGGTGTAACATCTTCTTAATCCCTCCCTTCATATTCTTTCTTGGAACAAGTTTCAAATCTTTACAAAAGACCAAGTCACATCTTATGCAAGAAAACATAGTGCAAAGTTAGGAGTTAGTAGCTTTACTTCCCTTCCTATCAAAACAAGGACAACAAATCTAATATCTAATATAAAGCACAAGGAGCTTACCTTGTACTCGAATTGTTAAGTCATCCATGAAACAATGAAAAAATCTATTTGACAAAAATTATTTTAGTAAAATCAAAGGTTATTCTACTTCTCACCGACCAGATAAATGGATAGCTATGAGTCTAAGAAAAGACCAAAATGATGAAGCTACTTCATTTCCACATAGTAGAACAGTAGTGAATATTTTGGAGAGCCCTGCTCCTAAACTTCTGAAAGATCTCATTTCAAAGATTCCTTGCAAACTTAAGTTTCCATAAAATGTGCTTTATATCCTTCATTTTCCCATGTTGACCATAAAAACCATCCATTAGATGTGTTCTAGCAATTTTATGCTTACGTCCCAAACCTTGGTATAAAGAGGAGTGAGGAATAATCCGAAGAGACCTGATTAGCCATCTTCATTATGCATCAAAAGTCTTTCCTTTCACAAATAAGCTTATCAATCCCACTAATTTTGGCCTAGAAAATTTGTACTAGCATGGGTGTCTTAAACGACAATGGTTTACAGCTAGGCCATACAAATCCCTCTAGATTTGTAGATATCTGCAAGTGTCTTCTTTAAATTTGTTTCCTAGATCTATGATATTGACCTTGGATAGGTTGCTTTGTGCTTTCTACATGAACAAATGTCCTAGAGATATCCTTCCATAAATGCCAATCATATTAATTATATCCAACATGTTATTCCAATAAATCAAATCCATTTCAAGTATGGAAGCCTCAAATGTCATGGTCTCTAACTTTGGAGACCCTAAAAATTTTCCAAAGGAGAAATTTGGAGACAAATAGCCGAGGATTCTAGATTTGCATCAAGACCAACAACAGTTGGATTTTTAAATCAAAAGCATCACAAACTACATCAGCCAAAATAAAAGGAGTACATGCTTCTTCTTTATCATCATAAACTTGTATCTAAGCAAAACTTGCTAGGCTGCATCACCACCCAGTGGTTTTCGCACCCAAGTAACTGGAATAGGAGACAACAACATATTTTAAAAAAAATTGAGGTTATGGAAGTGTGCAGAATAAGATATCCACAGCAAGCAGAAATATTCACACACGCTTTAGAAGAACAAGAGAGAACTTCACCCAATAGCTTAGCTATATTTGCAGCATTGAATACATTACAAGAGATACATGTTACAGTAACTAAATTTAGCAGGACTCTAGATCATTTTTTCCCTATGAGTTAAGTCTTATGAAGGGATGGGCATGCTGGGTTTCGTTGAATACCTACATGCTCTGATGTGAAAAATCCCCCTTGCATTGTTTTACAATGCATAAAGAGTACAATCTTACACAAGGAAGATTGACAAAGAGTCACATTGGTTGGCATTTCAATTACTAACTGTGACAAAAGAAGTTGTTGCACTTGTTACTAAGAGATAATCAACAAAATTTCATTGAAAATCTCCATGGTCAATTTCCATTGTTGAGGTGCCACTTCTAGCATTGACCCTATACTTCCCTTCTGAAAATTTTCCATCAATTGGAAACTTCTTATCAACACTTCCATTCATTGCTTCAAACTCTTGGATTGTCTTGAATTTCTTTTGTTTCTTTGCATCACTGTACAGAACACATGTGGGTCTGCAAGCGTTGACTATGCAAGGAATGTTGCAGGTCTCTCAAAACAGCTTGCATATGCATAACGAAAGATGACACCATGGGACCCGATTATGTGGATGCGACTTGTCGAGGTAGAAGTAGACATGGCCGAGGGTATTATCTCACTGTGATCATCTAGAATAAATGAATGTCAGATTATCGGGTTTGCTTTTAACCTGTTTGTTGATGATAGAGTTGTCTAAAAAAGATGTTATTTGATTGCTAAGGGTAGTATCTAACTTTGACAATCTAGAACAAATCTATGTTGCAGGAAAAGTAGGGTAGGAGGGCGTTTCCATACGGAAACGATTACGAAACGCTGAAACGCTTTTGGTACGTTCATGAAACGCATTTCAGGCCATACTACCACGTTTCACGAAACTAAAACGTGGCCAATACGGCTGGAAACGCGCTTCACGGCCGTACGACTCACGTTTCAGCATTTATTTGTGTTTTTTTTTAATTTGTTTTCTAATTTATTCTTAGGTTATCCTAGTGACTCCTAGATGCTTCTAGATGCCTGTCTAAAGTTATAAAAGTGAACTTTGTCTCATTCTCTGATCACACTATTCAACAAGTCATTTCTCTTGGAGACTGGCGATTTTAGCAAAGGAGAAGAGAGGAAGAGAGCAGTTATTTCAGCTAGGGTGTTTTGAGCAGTGAGCAAAGTAGATTTCAGCAGCAAGAGCAAGAGATTTCAACAGCAAGAGAAAGAGATTTTAGCAGCAGATTTGGAGTGCAGAGTTTCCGGCTACGACATTCTTGGCTTTTTGGCTCAGCTACAGCGATATTTCTCTTCTCTTTTCTGGCATTTTGGGGTAGCTTCAGCTACAGAAAATTAATTTGGGTAAGCAACATTCTTCTTGTTAGTTTTTTCCTACTATTTCTTCAATTTTTCTAGGGTTTATGCTGCCAAAAATATGAAAAACGTTTTTTATTTACAGATTTGTTTTTTAATTTATTTTTGCAGCAATGGCTTCCAGCCAAAGTGAAGCTGCAAGTTCAAGCCCTAGGGCCAACCCAAGGGCTGAATATTATCGTCTTTGGAGGCATGTGACGAAGATTCAAAGATGTGCAGGTGGTGGCTCATGGGAATGGCAATGCAACCTTTGCAATAATTCGTACAAGGGCTCCTACCCAAGAGTGAAGGCACATCTTTTGCATGGAGGAGGACAGGGGATTGCAGGTTGCACAAAAACAACAGATCCATTGGCAAGGAGGGCATATCAAAGAGAGTAAGATGAGGCAAATGGTACTAAGAGAAGGCATGATGACCTTACTCAAGCTCCATCTAACATTGAGCCAAGGATTGTAGCTAAAGCAAGAAAGAGGAGGGTCGGTCCCACTCGTGACTCAACAACATGAACAACCAGCACCCAAAAATACCAGAGGGGCATCCCCTTTAGTTCAGGATAGCAGAATTGCTAAATTGGTGAATGTGCAAGCAAGAGAAGAAACTGATTCCAGAGTGGCTAGGTGCATTTATGCATGTGGTATCCCATTCAATGTTGTTTGATCTCCTTACTGGCAAGATATGATAAGGGTAGTTAACAAAGCCCCTCAAGGGTACAAGGGGCCCAACTATGAGAAAGTCAAAACCCAACTTCTCAAAAATGAAAAGGAGCTTGTGGAGGATATTTTAGCTCCAATTCGTTCTTCCTAGAGTAGCTCTGGGGTTACCATAGTCTCAAATGGATGGACAGATATAAGGCGCAAAGCATTGATAAATATCATTGCCACTTCCCCCAAAGGAGCAATGTTTATCAAGGCAGAAGGCTGCTCAGGAGAGGTGAAAGATGCACAGTTCATTGCTGATGTTATTATAAAAGCTATTGAACAAATAGGG
>APFE030980434.1:256636-342131 GCA_000404065.3 Pinus taeda
TATATATATTCGTGTTTCCCCGTTTCCAAAATTTGGGGAGGTCGCCTTTCGTATCGCTTCCCGTTTCGAAAACTCATACCCGTTTCCCCATTTCGTGCAACCTAGGAACAAATGAATATCTGATTGTCAGGTTTGCTTTTAACCTGTTTGCAGATGATAGAGTTGTCTAACAAAGGGCTATTTGATATTGATTTAAATCAATCGGTGTGGAGATCAAAGGGGGCTGAAGTAGAGGCAGTAAGTCCTGAACACTTTAGTAATTGATATCTAGGTACATGCCAAGTGTAATGTCCCAAATGGAGAAAATTTGTAACAAACCCTTCATATAAAATTTCTACTCAAATAGAAGATTGCCATATAAAAATATAACAGATAAAATACATGCAATTCCATAACACGATAAGCAGAAACAATATAAGCTTTATTATAATATATAAACTGGGGTTTTACATGTTGGAATAACAAAAATAGATGAGATAGTTGGCCTCAATAGATCTACAATAATGCCACAATAGGTCTCCAAAATCAACTGAAAAACAAATCATCTCAACCTATGAACCCTGAATGGATCCCCCAAGGGAAAAGATGGGTGCTCACCCACTCTCCCTGAATCACCCAAGGGTTTCTGTCCTGGGGCTACTACCGAAGTAGAGAACCACGTTCTCAAACCTCTCTACAATAAAGAAAACTCAACTCCAAGATGTCTCCAAATGTCCTCCTCCTCCTCCTCTTTTTATAGATCTGATGGATAGATCTCCAAGCCTCTAGAAGCATCTTATTTTATTATTTTATTATTATTCTAGAAGCTCCTCCATTGACTTTATCAAGTGACACTTTAATTTTATTTTATTTTACTTAAGTCACTTTTGGCCCCTTTTCCCCAATTAATTATTTTTCCTTAATTAAATGACTAATTAAAGTCATTTTTAATTAAGGAAAATGGAAAATCGCCCACCATCTCTCTTTGGACACTGGAAGTCACTTCTCAACATCCCATCCTGTAGATCTTCTTGTTCCAGTTCCAACGAGCTATTACACTGAGGTGTTCCATCAATTAATCTCCCCGGAATGCCACCTCGAGCATAATTAATTAAGTTGAGCTCCATAATAATGCTAATTTTTGAAAGTTGTTGGAATTCGACGGAACAAAAAGAAAATTGTGCGGATGATGGAAAATGCCAAGCGAATGCCATCAAATCCCATAAAGTCTCCTCAAAACTCCATCGGGACCCCTAATGACATAAACCTGCTCCACTCCCCTGGCCATCCCCTGCCCTGGAAATCCACCCTGGTTGTACTATAAAGAAGAATAAAAATAGGGACATGACAGTCCTCCCGCCCCGAGATTGCTTTCCCTCAAGCAATCCAAATCTGTGGACCAATCTGTGAAAATTTCTAACATGAAATTGCACTGCAGTAACTGATTTATTTCTCCTACTTATCTTCCACAATAAGTTATTTACAAAAACCTTTAGTAAACATTAAAACAAATTCTACTGCAGTTATCACATAATAACATAGAGAAAATAACAGTGATATGCAAGCACAAGAATCAATCACATCAACACAGTTATTTTTGGACAATTGTCTCGAGAAAAACCTAATGTTGGAAAATGGTGCAGTAGATGAGGGTTTATTTATTAATCTTCAGTAGCAATCTCTTTACAAGGAACGATTCTACAGAATATTGAGAGACTTCTGAGAGAAACACCTGAGACAATTTTCCTTCTCTACTTGGAGAAGTTCTAACACCCTGGAGACCCTCTATCCTTCTCTGCGTCACTTCTGTGTGAGGACTATGTCTCCAAATGCGTTGTTTCTCTGATCTTCCCTCTGTGTTGTCTCTAAGATGCTCTGTGTCACCTCCTCCTTCGTCTCTCGCTGATGTTGATGCCCTTCTCTTCCTTCACCCTGCAACTCTCCCTCTGAAATCGAACTTCTTCTCCTTGAGAATCAATTTCCCTCAGGTTACTGAGTATTTGCCCGGTGTGTCTCCAAAAGACTCTCAAGTCTTCTCTTATACTTTTCCTATTGATGAATCAACAGTCGAGATTAAGTCCCTAATCAACGGCTAAGATTAAAACAGACTTGATCCTTGTCTCTTAGAAGCTTCTCACCCATATCTTTATTAACATCCATTAATATTTTTATTTTCCTAAGTTTAGACTTAGGAACCTCATCAAAAATATTAATTATTTTAATAACTCATCATCTGGGTGGAATTTCTCTAAACAGTTTCTGGGTCTTGGAGATCTCATGTATTCTAGCCCCTCCACAAAATTTTGGAGCTAAATCACATCCGATGCTACCCAAAATCAACACAGTCTATGGCCCAATGCAATTGAGACCCAATATCTGGATCCGATATGAACCATTGGTCCACATCACGCCTCCAAGCTATCGAAACATGACTGGATCCTCCAATACCTGGATCCCATGTCCATCTCTCACTCAATCTGCTACTAGTAGATCCACCTAGACCCAATGCCACCAAGAAGGAGCTTCAATGCTCCATGGCTCCGACTGTGAATGTTTCCCCACCAACTGCGTACCAGCTCATCACCTCTCTCCAATCCAATATTGGGCATAGGCCAAGGTCATCCCCACTCTGCTGATGCAAGGCTAATGCTATGGAAACACTGGTGAATTGTCAGTCCCCATCCCACTGCTCACTTAAACATATAGTAACTCCTCGTCTAATTGCCCCTGTTGTACTATGCCCTAAACTAAGGTTGATACTCCATCAAAAGGATACCAACTCATGATCTCCCACCAATCTAATGTATGGACACTGGTGCAAGGGATACGTCTATTATGCTGAAACTAGTACAAGCTCAACTCCTGAGGCTCTACCCGGTCAATCAAAGCATGTCCGAGAAATTCTGCCTTCCTCCCTCTAATGGAAAGAAGTGGGCACATTGTGCTGCAAGCCCTATCTATATACTCCTGGAGAGGGTTGCTCCCTGAAAGTCCTACAACTCTGCTAACTGTTGATTTGGGGTAGCATCGTATGTGTTTTAGCCATGAAAATTTGTGGAGAGGCTAAAGCAGATGAGATCTCCAAGACCAAGAAATGGTTTGGGCAGAGTCTAACCGGTTTGGGAGATATTAAAATAATTAATATTTTTAATGGAGTTCTTAAGTCTAAACTTAGGAAAAATAAAATCTTAATGGGTATTCATATAAAACAGGATTAGAATGTTCCAAAAGTTACAAGCCAAATCTAATCTTAGCCGTTGATTAGAGATTTAATCTCGGTCATTGATGGATCAACGAGAAAAGTATAAGAGGAGGCTTGAGGGTCAGTTGGAGAACACACCAGAGTGATCAGTGATTCTATTCTCTAGAGCGAAGTTTGCTAAGAGAGATAGAATCTGTGATCAACAGCGAGGGGCAATGAATACATAGCAGAGAGGCAGAGTTGGTACTAGAGAGACAGCGCAGAGCCGGGAGAGGTTGATGCAGAGGCAGCTGGGTGCTATGCAAACGCAGCTAGGAGCTGCACAGAGCCAGGAGAGGCCAACATGTGAGACACAGAGGGTCTATATTGGTTGATGCAGAAGCTCCATAAGCTGACGCAGAGGCTAGCAGAGCTGACGCAGGGCCAAGAGGCAACGCTGGAAGGATTTCGTGGAACAGACAGGGTCCTGGTGAGCCGGGTAGGGTGATGCAGTCCCTATCAGAGTGATGTAGAGCAGTGGGAACTGCAATTGTTGCTGTGGGATCATTCATCTGATGATTATTCAGCCAGAATATCTGTCTCTGAGGAGAGGTACTATTGCTGAGGGCATTCTCTGTTGGGTGAGCCATTTCTAGCACCCTAGTTGGATTCTGAAAACTGCATAATAATAAAACCCTCTGAATAGCTGCATCGGTTTTCCCGCATTGGGTTTCTCCGGGGACATTGGTCCAAAAATAATGGTGTCACTTATGTGATTGTTTTCTTTCAGTTGATGATCAGTAGATGTTGATACTGTACTTGTGTTTATTTTCAGTATTTACATGGTAAATAACTTGTTATGTAATTAAACAAGTAGGAAGAAATAAACCAGATAGTACAGGAAGAATTTCTAACGAGTTAAACTTAGAAATTCCAACACCAACTGCCTGTGCATCTACCCGCACCTCATCAATGGGTCGGCCCAAAGATGGATGCACCACCATCTCCAACAACTCTTGTCGTCAACTAGCCTCCTGCAAGACTACCCTGTCAATCAAAAATCTCCAAAGTCTCCTGACGAAAAGTGTCTGCAAATACTGTCACCTTGCCAGTTGTCTGTACATCTGTCTTCTCCTCATCAACGGCCGACCCCAAGGGTGTCTGCTCTCCTCCACCATCATGGGTTCCATATGAACCTCCAACCAGCTCTCCCAAAAAGGCTTATCATGCATATTGTGCGCCTCATCCTCCTCAGTTGACTCATGCCCTGTCATATGCTGCTCATGCGGACTCATCACTGGTGACACACTATCCTAAATTCCTCTCCTAGGACCCACAGACTACTCATCATATGAATCTAGCCTGATGTCAATGACACTACATGACTCATGCTCCTCTATGTACTCTCTATGTTGAATCATCAGTCACTCATCTTCTCCCTGATCTCTTTCCCTCATGGGAACAATCGACTGCTCCTCATACTCCTCTACCACACATGGATGCATATCTGGGCTACTATCGTCAACCCCACATGACTGCTCGTGCTCCTCTAAGGTATCATCGTATGAACCCATGGACTCGTCCAACAAAGAGTCCTCATCCTGGCTAAAATAAAAAATATCTTCCTACTCTACCGCTATCATCTCCTCAGTGTCACTCAAGCATGAGTGGTCAGGTCCCCAAGGTCGTTTGCAGATGAAGCAAAGTCCCTCATCTCATTCTTGTTGGATGAGCCCCCAAACCTAAGCTGCTCCTCCCTGGTCAACTGTCTCCTGAACAACCCAATGTTTTGCTCAACCAACCTCTGGGCTAGATCATAAGCAGCGAGTGAGACCAACTGCTCTCTCCTCCAAACAGACAACAATCGAGACTGCAACTCCTGATAGATGACATCACAACCTCTCATACATGAGGACAAGATGGACTGCATGTGAGCTATGACTCTGTCAGGATGATGTTTCCTAATGATAAAGAAGCATTGGAACATCTGCAAGATCAAACCATCACACTCTAGATCAAACATGACTTCAAAAGTCCTAGTCACAGCCATAACTTCTAAAATCTCAAGCTTCTTCCCAAATGTAGGACCCGCACTATTGTTTAAGTCCTGAAAAGTATCCACTGTGAGCTTGAAAACTATCCTCATAACATCATCACTGTAAGGAACTCTAGGGGTGGTTAGTCTCATGACGTGACTGAGACAAGATGCAACTGGGATTCTAACCCCTTCAGAAGGTTTTTCCAAGAACTTGGGTTGTATGAGAGCAAGCATAGTTGGTTTTAGAGCGCAAATTAGTTTCTTCCCTTCTAACTGGCTCACTTTGGAAAGGAGTGCATCTAGTTCATCAAGTTTGAAAAGAACCTTCCAGGTGACCCTCGTGTTTTAAATCTAACCCAAGTTTAAGGATCTTGTGTCCCAACTCATGCTCTTTTTGTGGTTTTTCTTGTTGTGGCAAGGTGAGTATCCCCTTGGAAAGGGGTCTGTTGATTTTTGCCGCTAGTTTATTAAGAGAGTTCATGAAGTTTTGATCCATGTTTTAGATGAAGAATGGTAAGTACATCAAGTTGACTTATGCATGAATCTGAAAGTACTACGATATTACTTAACTCAATAGCTGTCTCAATGCATTGATCTCTAACAACTCAGAAATCAAGCATTCGGCTTTTTTGTGATCAGACACGCTTAGTACTAATACTCTCAGCAATTATTCCATCCTCTCCTCTGTCCTGATCTAGGAATTGTCTGCTACAGGAACAAGAAATTTTTATCTGAAGAAGCACAGTGAGATAAGGTACTACAGGTAAGGAAAAGACAACCCTGAACTCTTTATGACAGGTTGTTACAGTCAGATTATAAATTTGGCCTCTTCAATAGGTTGCTGAAATGGAATAGCGGTTGGATAATGATAATGGCCCACTTGTTGTATCAGTCTCCAGGCCAACTTCTTTGTTAAGCAATTTTCTGAAGATACAATCTGGGAGAGAACACCTGTGGAAGCCTTCAGTTCTGAAGGTGAATATAAGCAACCCTTACAAATGACAATTTTCTTCAACAAGTTGAGGACAAAGCTACAATTATAGATAACTACAAAATTGGAAATCTCTTGGAGGGTCACAATTTTCTGAGTTCTCAGCAAAGTTTTAATGAGACAATTTGTCAAACACACATACTGTTGTAGGTGATTGTGTAATATTTAATTCCCAAACAATGGTATTATAGAGATATTTTCATGCTAATATTAGCCTCCTATCTGTAGCATGATATAATTCAACATATAAAATGCACTCTCCTTCAGATATCAGACCACCCTTACTTGTTTTCACACAGTGAAAAAAAAAACTCACATAACAAGAGAAAAAGGTAATGTAATTGAAAAATAGAACCTCGGTAGAAGTTTCAGTTGTTTAAGATGAAGATTTCCCACTGTACAGTGACCCGGTAGACTTTTGCAAATAACCAGAAATTGTACCCACGAACAGCCTTGAAGATAGTCACTACAGTTGCTAGAGATTTGTGCTTTTACCTCTGCTTCAGCGTACACTGTCCTCAAACAATATTTGAACACGACCTTCTTCAGCCTCCATTTGACCTCAGATACAGATCTACTGACAGCTGGTTCTGTTCTGAGAGAGAGGGAATCGACAACTACCAAACTCGACCTCAGGAGCTGCTGCCCACTCCAAATCAACTGCTCGCACTCTCCTAGTAGAAATCCGACCTGGTCTGGAGGATATTCAAATTCTGAGGAGATGGTCGATCTGAAGGGGGTTTATGGAGCTCTGCCAGGCGTGAGCGTACTCAAAAAAGAAGACTCTTGGCCTCTGATTTTTGCACTCTACTCCTTTGAGATTGATGTAACGCCAACAATTTCCTGTGGAATTAGCACAAGAATTTCTGCCCTCAGGAAAAAAATTCAGAACCCGGCCTTGGAGGCCAAATCTTCCAAAAATAGTTAACAATCCTCGAAGAATGTTGGAATTCAGCCACAGTCAATGAATAGGAATTTTTTTTCGCCTTACGTTTTCAGCACCAACATTACTCGATCTGAATCATAAAGTTCTCAATCCTAGGCATTCGACCTCTTGGAAGAAAAATGCACTTATGCCCTTGGAAGAAATGCACAGATGGCTCCTTTACTCAGAATTTTGCCCCCTTACTCCAGCATTGGAACCACAATACATAGACAAAGCATTGCTCGGCCTCTTGAGAATGTTTGACGACAATTAATTTTATGAAATGTGGATTTTGAGAAGAACTGACCCTTGTCAGTTTAGATCTGGCGACCCATAAAAAAAAAAAAAAAAACAAAAAGTTTAATTAACAACTTCACAGCCCCACCAAACCGCTCAGCTTCCCACTTCTTAAAAAATTACTTTTACGCTCACAACTCTTTTGATTGCTCGCGGCTCGCTTTTTAATCTTGGCAACTCTTTCTTTTGTCAATGATCAGTCGTTCTACACTTGATCAACACTGCCACAGAATAGCATGCAGAGTCAATGCACTCTTCTTGGACGAACTTGAGCAAGGATCAGACCAACAAGATCGTCGTGGCATTTATAATTTCACCAAGTCGCATACATATGGATCGTAGGCTATAGGAATTTTATTCATCCTCCGACATGGGCAATTCGCCCCCATCACGACGCAGCATTTGTCCCCGCGTTTTATGCACAGATATGCGTACTCGCACAACACTCCTTTCACCACTATGCTAAGTGGGATGATGGATTCATAGCTCTGAATATTTTGTATCATAGTTTCGGCCTTGGATATTAGTAAATTTCCCAAATCAATAATACTTGGCTGCCGAAAAAATATGCCAACGGCTCTTTACAACTTTGGTACTATGCAAAAACAAATGTAGATAAATGTGGGCCACTTGCAATAGCCAATATGTCGCACACTCATGAAGTAGGATGGCCAAAACAAAATTTTCCCAGATTTGTCGAAATAAGCAAGTTAAAATTCAACACTTTGCGGAGTCACTACAAATAACCCTGAAACCCTCAATCGTTGATCTGCAACAAAACACTCAGACCAAGGCTTTAATACCACTGTAATGTCCCAAATGGAGAAAATTTGGAACAAACCCTTCATATAAAATTTCTACTCATAAACAGAAGATTGCCATGTAAAATATAACAGATAAAATGCATGCAACTCCATAACACGATAAGCAGTAACAATCTCGGCTTTATTATAATATATAAATGGGGGTTTTACATGTTGGAATAACAAAAATAGATGAGATAGTTGGCCTCAACAGATATACAAGAATGCCACAATAGGCCTCCAAAAAGAACTAAAAAACAAATCACCGCAACCTGTGAACCCTAAACGGATCCACCAAGGGAAGAGATGGGCGCTCACCCACTCTCAATGAATCACCCGAGGGTTTCCGTCCTAGGGCTACTGCCGAAGTAGAGAACCACGTTCTCAAACCTCTCTACAAGAAAGAAAACTCAACTCCAAGATGTCTCCAAATATCCTCCTCTTTTTATAGATCTGATGGATAGATATCCAAGCCTCTAGAAGCATCTTATTTTATTATTTTATTATTATTCTAGAAGCTCCTCCATTGATTTTATCAAGTGACTCTTTAACTTTGTCTTATTTTACTTAAGTCACTTTTGGCCCCTTTTCCCCATTTAATTATTTTTCCTTAATTAGATGACTAATTAAAGTCATTTTTAATTAAGGAAAATGGAAAATCACCCACTATACTCTCTTCGGCCACTGGAAGTCACTTCTCAGCATCCCATCTTGTAGATCTTCTCATTATGGTTCCAACGAGTTATTACGTTGAGGTGTTCCATCAATAAATCTCCCCAGAACGCCACCTCGAGCATAATTAATTAAGTCGAGCTCCATAATAATGCTAATTTTTGAAAGTTGTCGAAATTCGACAAAACGAAAGGCAAACTGTGCAGATGATGGAAAATGCCAAGCAAATGCCATCAAATCCCATAAAGAATCCTCAAAACTCCATCGGGACCCCTGATGACATAAACCTGCGCCATTGTCCTGGACATCCTTTGCCCTGGAAATCCACCCCTGTTGTACTATGAAGAAGAATAAAAATTGGCACATGACACCAAGCTAAGTTGGATTGCCCAACACAAAGGCATTATTCTCGTTTCTTTAATACTGGTGGTCAAACCATATCATAGAGGCTTAGGCTTTCAATAAGGGTCTTTAAAATATTCATTTTACAAATGGAGCCAGCCTCAATCTCCAACATTAAATTGATTAGGAATAGGAGATGCATCATGTCATTGTTTGTGCCTTTGCTTTTGTATTCAGCAAGAATATCTTAACTTGTTTATAAATTTGTTGGATTTGTTTGATGAATTGTTCATCTTTGTCTTATTCACATGCCTAAGAAGACATAAAAGTAGAAGGTACAACATTGCCAAAAGAATCACCTCTCACTCTAGCCATGGAATCATGCTTCAAGTGTGTGCACTCAAGGAACACCCTTGGGAGCATGCTGCCAAAATCCAAGAGCATGTTGGAGACCTTTTGGGCACGCTCCTTGCCAATTTGGTGTTGAAAAATGTGTAACTAGGTTCGGTCTTCATAAGTATGAAATGTACTCTTTTAAATATAAAATGAAAATACATTATTGTTATTGGAGCATGGGTTTCATGCTCAAGTTCATTTATTTTATAGGTCAAGCACCCATTGAGTGCTTCTAGGGTTTTTCCTAGGTTTAAGAGTCATTGTCATATATTGAAGGCCCTATGGGCACATTGCATCTTGTAAATAAAAATTTATTGTCTTTAAAGTATCGAAATACCTCCAAGATCAAGTCATCCTAGAAGCTGCCAAGTCGACCTACATGAAGAGCCACGTCTACCCTTGAAAGGAGCCTATATAGAGAGAGGAACTCGTCCTCCATTAGACACACTCATCTCATTCTATTCAAAGAAGAGGAAGAAGAAAGGTCGAAGAAGAAGTTACGACGAGGAAGACAAAGAAGTCGAAGTGCTTGTGCTAGTTCTCTCTCTCTTGTGAAAGATGAAGTTAGGGTTTCTGCGCTGGGACTATCTCTAGTTCGATCTTGGAAAAAAGAGAGAAGGGAAGGCAAGCGAAGGTCACTTAGGGTGTCTCACTAGCCCTAAATCTCAAAAAAAGGATAGTGAAGGGAAGAGAAGGCTATACGAAGGAGATCGAAGTCTCTAAGAGGAGCTACAACGATTGCCGGAAGACAAAATTTCGGATCTACAGTAGGAGGTTGAAATCCTTGTTTTGGGAGGCCGAGTTGATCTTGATCTTGGAGGGTATTTGTCTGATTCACTAGGTCATGGTATTCATCAATTGAAAGATCTATAAGAAGAGCAGATATTTAAGGTTTTTCCCCTCAAGAGGAGGCATTTTGGCCCTGGCTTGCAGCCTATATATTGTGCCACTGTTCTTATTGTTTTGGTAGTTGTTTGATGTATCTCACACTGTAATAATAAGGAACAAAACTAATAAAGAAAAAGGTGACACAAACAGTTATCAAGAAAAGAGAATTAGCATACTTACTGCCCTATTGAATTCTCAATATGGTATCAGAGGTAAGGTTATCTAAGGGAATCATGAAGATATCCTCTATAGTGAAGAAGTTCATCAAGATGATCGCAAGCCATCTCAAGAAAGGTATCAAGGAAGCATGGAGTTCCTTATTTACTTCAAATAAGGCATCAACAAAAGAAAAAAATGAAGGTCTATTCTCGACTCTCTCTAGCACATTCCAAGATGAAGACATTTGGGTAATTAACAACAGTGCATCAAGGCACATCACTAGCCATTCCAATCGATTGAAGGCCTTATCAAAAGGAAAATCCACTTATTCAGTGGAGCTTGGAGATAACAAGAGTTATCCCATGAAAGGCATTGGATCAACCTCCATAAAGCTGGAAGATGGAAGCAACATTCACCTCAACACCATTCTATTTGTTCCAGGTTTGCACAAGAACTTACTTTCTATTTCAAGTCTAGAAGATAAGGGTGATAGAATAGCCTTCATTGATGGAAAGGTCGTTGTTTGGGGAAAAGACTCAAGTATAGATCAAGCCGAAGTTATTGGCACTCGAGAAGGAAGACTCTACAGACTAATATCTCGCATGGCCCAAGCCCTAGTTCACCTTGAGATTAGCCCATGTGAACTTTGGCATCGAGGATTTGGTCATCTACATTTCAAAATCCTTCCAGCTCTAAGTTCCATAGTAGATGGAATTCCTGATCTAAAGGAAGATCATGAAGGTGTTTGTAAGGGATGTGCATTGGGTAAGAAACCAAGAGACCATTTGGAAGTCATGTTTCACGGTTAAAACAAATCTTGGATCTCATTCACTCTGATGTATGTGGCCCTATGACTCCTAAATCACTTCAAGCTCACCTATATTATGTCACATTTATAGATGATCATTCAAGAAAGACCTGGGTTTACTTAATGAAAACCAAGGATGAAGTATTTACAAAATTTCAAGAATTCAAAGTTGAAGTGGAGAACCTTACAGAAAGAAGAATCAAGATACTCAGATCTGATAATGGAGGAGAATACACATCCAAAGAAACTATAGCATTTTGTAAGGAGTCTAGGATTAAGAGGGAGTTGATAGTCCCATATAATCCCGAACAAAATGGAGTTGTAGAGAGAAAGAATAGATCCATTGAAGAAAGTGTAAAATCAATGCTACACGATCAAGATCTACCTAAGTTTCTATGGGAGAAGCCATGAAGACAGTTGTCTACATTCATAATCGAAGTCCCCACAGATCTCTAAACAACAAAACTTCGAAAGAAGTGTTCACTGGAAAGAAACCATATGCAGATCATATATGAATCTCTGGGTGTCCTGTATATATCCATATACAAAAGGACAAAAGAAAGAAGTTGGATCCTTCCGACATGAAGGGAACATTTGTTGGGTATAGCAACTCATCAAAAGCTTATAGGATCCACATGAAATATGGACATCACATAGAAGTCAGTGGTGATGTCCTATTTGATGAGAGCATAGCATTCAAGAAATCAAAGGAACTTTCCATAGACTCTGATGATGAAGAACTTCTGCTATTTGAGGAGGAAGTTGACCAAGGGAAAGAAGAATCACACCATGAAGAAGAAGGTCAATGTGAACCTATTCAACCTGTGGTCATCCCTGAAACAAGGAAAAGACCTAATTGGTTCAAATCTACACTACTTGATGCAGAAGGTCATGGAGCAACGAAATAATCATTTAGAGAAAGCAAGAAACCAAAGAGATATTTTGGATATGTTGCATACATGACAAAACTGATAGAAGCAGAACCATCCTCCTTTGAAGAGGTTGTAAATAATCAAGAATGGAAGGATGCCATGAATGAAGAGTAACAATCTACAATGAAGAATGGAGCCTGGGAGATCATACCCAGGCCTAAAGACAAATCTGTGGTTACTTCCAAGTGGATCTATAAGATCAAACATGCAGCTGATGGAAGTATGGATAAGTATAAAGCAAGATTCGTGGCTAGAGGCTTCTCTCAACTTGAAGGCATTGACTATGAAGAGACATTTGCTCCAATAGCAAGAGATACAACGATTTGGTCATTAGTCTCTCTGGAAGCATCGATGGGATGGATCATGGAACATCCACCAAATGGATGTCAAGACTGTGTTTCTGAATGGCACAATAGATGAAGAAGTCCATCTAGAGCAACCCTTGGGATTCTAAGTTAAAGATAGGAAGGCATATGTTTGCAAATTGAAGAAAGCATTATGTGTCCTCAAGCAAGCACCAAGGGCATGGTATGCTAGAATGGATGCATACCTACAAAGAATAGGCTTCACAGAAAGCTATGTTGATTCAATTCTTTACATTAAGGTTGTAGATGGTGAACATGTAATCATTCTTCTATATGTAGATGCTCTTCTCTTCACAGGTGTAGAAGGTCGAATTGAAGAATGTAAGAAGCAACTAGCAGCAAAATTTGACATGAAGGATCTTGGGCTGATGCATTATTATTTGGGACTAGAAGTCTAGCAAGGACTTGATGAAGTTTATTTGGGTCAAGGAAAGTACATTATCGAGATACTGAAAAGGTTTGACATGATGGATTGCAAACCTATGACCACTACGATGATCACAAACTTGAAGAGACTAAGGAGTTCTGAATCTAGCCCTGAGGATCCTTCCAAGTATGGGCAACTTATTGGCTCATTGATGTACTTGGTGAACACTCGACCAGACATATGCTTTGCAATAAATGTTCTCAGTCAATTTCAAGTGGAGTCGAAGCATGATCATTGGGGTAGCAGCAAAACATATTCTGAGATATCTGTGAGGAACCATCCATTACTGTCTAAAGTATGATAGAAGGAATGATGTCCAACTGATTGGATATACAGATTCCGACTGGGGAGGCAATGAGCAAGATGGAAGGAGCACTACAGGAGGATGTTTTAGTTTGGGATCCTCCATGGTCTCATGGATGAGTAAAAAGCAAGACACAATTGCTTTGAGTAGTGTTGAGGCTGAATATGTTGCAGCCTACGAAGTAAGCAGAGAAGCAGTATGGTTAAGGAAGTTGTTATCTGACCTGTTTGAAGGACCGATGAACCTTACAGTGATACTTTGTGATAACACCAGTTGTATATGTTTGTCTAAAGATCCATTGTTTAATGGAAATACAAAGCATATAAACAACAAGTATCATTATATTCAAGAGCTAGTACAAAATGGTGTGTTGTTGCTACAGTATATCTCAACTGATGATCAGCTAGCTGAAATATTGACAAAGTCACTTCCAAACAAGAAGCTTGTATATTTGAGAGACAAGCTTGGTTTGGTTGATATATCCTCCCTAATTGAGAGGGAGAGATAGACACTACATTCTTGTTTTCATTTGGGAAGAAAGAATGGAGGATTGGGTAACCATCTGGCATTCGATACTCTTTGAGAATGTGTTAGGGCATTCAAGACAAGAGTAGTTGTGGACTGATATTCTTTGAGAACTAGCTATCCAAGATAAGAATAGTTCAAAAGAAGATCATACTCGGTGAACACCCGAGTGGAGTATGTACCTTGAGAGACAGTGATTATGGTGTCTATGAATCATTGGTCTCGCCAGCATTGTGCTTTGATCATATGGATAGAGCTGTTAGTCAAGGCCTTACTATGTAAGGATGTTGGTTGATATGATGCTAAATAGATGGGTTACCAATGCAACTCCTTTTATGAGATCTCTTCAGATTGAGAATGACCATGTCCCCCTTATGAATACCTCCCTAGTTAATACAGAATGTTGAAAATGTGTAACTAGGTTTGGTCTTCATAAGTATGAAATGTACTTTTGTAATTAATAAAATGAAAAAGAAATTATTATTATCAGAGCATGAGTTTCATGCTCAAGTTTTTTATTTTATAGGTCGAGCACCCATTGAGTGCTTCTAGGGTTTGTCCTAGGTTTAAGAGTCATTGTCATATATTGAAGACCCTATGGGCACATTGTATCTCGTAAAGAAAAATTTGTTTTGTCTTTTAAGTGTCGAAATACCTCCAAGATCAAGTCGGCCTAGAAGCTGTCAAGTCGGCCTACATGAAGAGCCACGTCTAGCCTTGAAAGGGGCCTATATATAGAAAGGAACTCGTCCTCCATTAGACACACTCACTCATCTCATTTTATGTGAAGAAGAGGAAGAAGAAAGGTCGAAGAGGAAGGTATAAAGAGGAAGTCAAAGAATTCTAAGTGCTTGGGCTAGTTATCTCTCTCATGTGAAAGACAAAGTTAGGGTTTTTGCGTTGGAACTATCTCTAGTTCAATCTTGGAAGAAAGAGAGAAGGGAAGGCAAGCGAAGGTCACTTAGGGTGTCTCACTAGCCCTAAGTCTCAAGAAAAGGCAAGCGAAGGGAAGAGAAGGCTATATGAAGGAGATCAAAGTCTCTAAGAGGAGCAGCAACAGTTGCTGGAAAATAGAATTTCGAATCTACAGTAGGAGGTCGAAATCCTTGCCGTGGGAGGCCGAGTTGATCTTGATCTTGGAGGGTATTTGTTTGAGTCACTAGGTCATGGTATTCGTCAATTGAAAGATCTATAAGAAGAGGAGATTTAAGGGTTTTCCCCTCAAGAGGAGGGGTTTTGGCCCTAGCTTGCAGCCTATATATTATGTCATTGTTCTTATTTTTTTGGTAGTTGTTTGATGTATCTCACACTGTAATAATAAGGAACAAATCTAGTAAAGAAAAAGGTAACACAAATAATTATCAAGAAAAGGGAATTAACATACTTACTGCCTTATTGAATCCTCAACATTTGGGAGTGTGGCGCTCCCAAAGTTTGGAACTGCTCTTCCTCCACACTTGGACCACGCTCGTTGGGCACTCCCTAGATACTTCCTAGGCACTCCCTAATGGACATTTCCATTATCTTTCCTTTTTACTCTTTTACGCAAATTTTTAACATAATGATTAATTGTTTCAAGACATTTGAGAGTGGTTTCAACCTCATCAAACTTCATATAGAGAAAGTGGAATTTTACATCCCATTCAAAATTCAGCAGACTTAACACTTTTTGGGATTTCAGGATTGATAGGATTATGACGTTTTCATTCGATTGTATCATGAATGAGGGTATGTGATTGGCATTTAGTCAAAAGCGGCACACCCTATATGTATCCTAATGTTGGTTATGTTGATTGTTGAACTCCTTTGTCATGGCTTTAACAAAAATGTATCCTTCACTCAAACCAAAATCATGATCAGGAATATTAAGCTTTTTCTACCATATTTTAAGGCTTGGATTAGGTAGTTTCAACAAAATTGGGTGGTGTTGACTGATGTCCCTAGAGGATCAAAGTAGAGGCCAAGGCTAGACAAGAGGCAAAGAATGAAGGATGATACTAATAATGAGGATCTCGATATAACCGATGGTGGATTGCTTGTCAAGGAGTGGTGGTACATGCATGGAGGTGCTACCCTACAACTACAACATCTGGTAAGATGGTGCTCTCACATTTGGTGAACACTTATCTGCAGTGAGGTGTTTAGCAACTAACTCAGTTTATTGTTTTAGACCTTTTGATATACATATTTTAGTGTGCAAATGGCCTATTTTGTAAACATAATTATTTGGTCATGTTATTGTTAACTATAACCTATTTCATTCCATAAGTTAATGGTCTACTTTCTATTATATGGCTTAAAAATTTGTACATTTGTTTGTAATTGATAGAATCTAGATTCTAAATGATTGATGCTCAAATGATTACTCATTAATGTACTGTGGATGCCATTCATATCTTCATTGATGTACAAACATCTAAGTCACCTGACACAAGGACACGAGACACGCAAAACACGTAAATTCAAGTGTCCGACACGAGGCATGTAGACCCCCCAGAATAGGACACGTAGAACACGTTTTATATTATTTTATGATATATATTAAAAATTAATACTAAATAGATATTTCTTACACAAATTCGCATTCATGATACAAATACAGACATAGATCTAGATTCTACATTGTAAATTTAAAATTTGTAAGTTGTACAATGTAACATTATGTATACAAATACAACTATGATAAATTCATCAATGATCCAATAGGAGAAAGGCAAGAAACTGCAGTTTTCTCATTAAGTCATCAAAATAAAAAAGTGTTACATAGGTAGTAGCAATGCCAATGGCAAATAGAAATAACAAATACAAAACAACTACAAGGTAGTAGGTAGCTCATCAATCATCATCATCATCGAGAGTATCACCATCATCAAAAGTGGCAGGCTCTATCACTAGCTCATTAAGATCCAAGTTGGTCAATGTCAACTCAACACTATTGTCCAAACCCATATCATCAGGAAAGGCATCGCGCATCTTTGTCTTTCCCTTCAACCACTCATCCCTCTGCCTGTAAACAAGACGAAGGATGGTGTGCACATACACCATTGTCTCTGCCCTGGACTACTCAAGCCTGCTCTTCTTCACACTATACAAATTCCCATATGTGATCCAATTCCTCTCAAAACAAGAGGATGAAGTCACTCGAGAGAGGAGCCTCATGGCTAACTGTTGTAAAGGAGGGCTTGTTGCCCCATGAGTTGCCCACCAAGAATCGGGATTCTTAGCCCCCCTATCTCTAGTCACATCATAGCATGCAAATTTTCGAGTGCTAGTGGAAAACTCTGCGAAAGCATCCTCCACCTCATCAAGGGATGCTCTACCCTAAAATATCCACCTCAATGCATCCTTTCTCCCTTGTGAAATTTCACCATCCATGTAAGGAGGGAATTTGCGAGAAGGTCCACCATTCAGCCACTCATAGCTGTAGTATTTTGGGTTCAATGAGTGAGCCAAACAATGCAGAAGTGTCCAATTCTTGTCCCATCTGCTGACAAGAATATTGTTAACATTAGCAACTAGGGCCAAACTCCATGTGGGTTGATGCAGGAGCATTCAACCCAAGGAAAATCATTGTATTTTAGTAGACATAGGAGGGGTCATGTGTTTTAGGGAAGTTGTTTTCCTAAGTCTCAAATTAATGTAATATTTAGGCTTTTGAGTGGGTAGAATAGGAATTAATTAGATGTGTGAGGTTGTTTGTAAATGTTCTCGAATAAAGGAGAACATGAGTGGTTAATAATGATGAGAGTGTTTGAAGTCAATTATAACTCTCTAGGTAGTTTAACGATTCGAGGAACTAGAGAGAGTTCTTAGGAATTAAATGAAGTTAGAAGTGGGCATAGAGGATTTAGTAGTCAATTCAGTAGATTTAGGATTAGAACCAGAATTAGTACAAAAGAGCCTTTCTGGTATAAATGTAAGCCTACGGGCAGAGTAAAAGCGAGGAGGCCACTGATATTGAAGATCAGTGTTGTGTGAGACAAAGAGTCTCGAATGTAATCAATTGTTCATATTTATATACACAGAGGTTTATTCCATAACTGTGTAAGTGTGTGGAACATATATTGAATGATTGAATTATATATGTGAATTCGTAGGTTCTGTAACAGGGGTTGAAGGCAGAGTTCTGTAGAATAAGAAGAGGGAGAGAATGATTCAGAGGAATCATCACGAGTCTTAGAATCCAATTGAAGAAACAGAGTGAAGCTCTGGAGAGAAGTAACGAAGTGAGAATTCGCAAAGGAGTTAAGCTCAGAGAAGTTGAGCAGCAAAAGCAGAAAGCGAAACCCTGAAGAAAAATCCAAACCACAGAGAAAACACTGAAGAATTATCTAAGTGAAAAGGAAGGGCGAAGAAGTGAAGTATCGACGCATATTAACTGTTAGATCTCAGATATCAACGGTCCAGATCAAAACTCAGAGGAACTTGAAGGAACCATTATAATCGTCTGATGGAGTAGATCGACAGTCATTGCATGTAGAAGAGCACAGAAGTTAATTCGCGAGGGAAGTGGTTTCACACCAGTAGGTTGTATTTCGGGCGAGGTCTAAATGGTAAGTGGTATTGAGCGCTGAGCACCCGATTCCATACATATTACGACACGTGGCAGCAAAGTGGAGAGGGGAAACTGCTTTATTGGGCGGTTAACCCCCATATTTGTGGTCTATCCGAAGTCGGAGCGAACCATCGAATCTACTAAGTGTAGATCAATGGCGGAGGATTAATATGCAAGTTGTTTGATCGGAGAAGGGTGAAGGGAAAGCGACTTACGATAATGCGAAGGGCCGATGAGCGGACCCGACGTTCTTTATGAACGAGGGTTGATAATGTTTGAAGTCCGGCTTTATGGTTTGAAGCGGGTTTTCCTTTGTATTCCCGTGTTTCCCATTTTTTCCAATAAAATGAATGGTCCAGGTTTTTAATGTAAAAGCGCCAATAATGTGTTCCGACAATGTGATCGCATATTGGGAAAGTGGAAGGAGTGTGTAATGTAACCCGCGGAAGAGCAATACTCCGATTGCGATAAAGGTAAAGCATTGATATCTGTGCAAAGGTCGTATTAAGGCGGAAAGGTGTGTTTTAAGTGCATTTCTGTTATAAAAGGGTTATAATAGAAATATAGCGTCGATAAAGGGTTTTAATGTCTTAAGTCCGGTATAACCAAAGTTTATAAAGTGAAGGTTTAATGTGCGGACTTAAGGGTTAATGAAGGTTTATAAGGGTGAATAAGTCTCGATAGAGGAGATTGTAAGTCTGGGCTATTGTATTGAATAATTCCGCATATGAAGTTTATTAAGAAAAGGGTCCTTAACCATTGATGGTTGAAGAGTTTGACTCCTTAGAGAGTTAAATACCTGGGACAAGTGTGTTTATGCATTGTACATGCATACTATGGGTGTAAGTGGCGGTTACCCTGGCATCATTTGGTATCAGAGCAGAATTGTAATTGAAACAATTGGTGTTAAAACAGAACAAAGAAATTCTATGTGAAAGAATTGAGAACAAGTTATGTGTTAAGATGTTTATGCAGGCAAGAAAGGCTCAGATTTTAATTTGATAGAAAGAAGGCACACAGAGGGGATGTGTAGCAGAACTTGCAGATGCAAGATACAGAGGACAATCCATTCAAGGTATAGGTGGAATGGTGAAACAAGATCATGCTGAGATCTTAAAGGTGAGGTGATACGTTCTGTTTTGATTTAAGAATGTGTGTTTATACATTGATATGCAGGTGACAGCATAAGAAGGTGTGAAGGTTGCAACAATCTAGAGCAAGGAGTGCTCAATTGGTTCCAAAGGAAAGAACCAGAGAGATGCTAAAAGACTAAGCTCAAAGGAGAGAAGCTTAGTGAGGCATATGTAGCAAGAAGGAGACTAGTTACTGTAGAGGGATTGTTGCAGATCACAAAGGCAATTCCACAGAGGATGTGGGTAGAATTGCTAAGGCAATGAAGGAAGCTGATAAGACTTTCTAAGTGAAAGAAGAAGTGGTCAGAACCAAGTATTTCATTGTGATTGAAATACAAGAGGACAATTGTGTTCTTGAGAAGTGCAGATGAGTTGAAGCCTAGAAGGAGCAAAGAGAAGTGCTCAAAAGAGGTTCCAGAGATAGAGAACCAAGGGCTTGCCACAGACCAAGTACAGAGAAAAGCTTGGTGAGGTAAGTTGCAACAAGAAGGACTTGTTGTTGCAAAGGATTTAATGCAGCTCATAGTAAGTGACTAAGAAGCTCATGAAAACAGAGAAAAATAAGATGGCTACTGATAGTCATAGCAGAGGTTCTAAGGAAGACCACAGCAAAAGAAAGATGAAGAAAGAGGATGCCAAGGCAAATGGCAAGAGGATGAGTCAAGAGGAAATTGACAAAGAAATTGCAGAGTTAAAAGAACAACTCGATGCATTAAGGAGAATACTTGAGGAAAGCCAGACACTAGGTTGGGTCTTAAGAAAGAAGCCAGTGAAGTGGCATAAGTTGCAGAGGAAGCTACAGCAAAGGCAAGTAAGGTGGCTAATGGAAAAACTCAAAGAAGTTAAGTTGGAAAGAGAAGAGTCCATTTGTGAACCAGAAAAGGGAGAAATTCTGGGAGAAAGTGAAAATGAAGACTTGGACACTGAAACTTCAAGTGAGGCTAAAGGGTCACATGGTTTTAAATCTGACAATTTGTGTATGTTTGCAGGTGACAGATGTAAAGAAGGACAATTTGCTGATATTGTCATAAAGGAGGAAGAAAACAAGCAGAATCTAAATTCTGTTCTCGAAGAAGATGGGATAGATAGGTCTCATATACAATTGGGGAAAGATATCAAGCAACCAAGTGAAGGGCTTGAGGAGATTGAAGAGGAGACCATCAAAGAATTTCTGAGTCATAAAGAGAACTTGGAACATGAAGGAAATATGATGATTGAAACATCAAATAGGACCACACGGTCTTATGTTTTTAAGACTGATAGTTTATTTGTGGATGCAGAACCAATGAAGGAGAATATTAATGTAGATGGTGAGACAAGGATAGCTCTTGGAGAAGATAAACAACAAGAGATTAAAGGCAAACTTGAAGAAGAGACTATGTTAGCTTAAAACATAGTAAAGGATCACCAGTTCACTATAATGATAGGCACAGTGGAAATAACCATGGAAATTGTTGAGACAGCTAGTAACAAAGAAGGACATCTACTGAAAGATGTTAAGAAGGAAGAAACCTATGCAAAGGATTTAACCTTGGGAGAAGGAACACTAAAAAAGGAGTGTTTTGCAGAAGATGAGCAATCTTTTGAAGCTGTCAGAAGTATGGAAGAATATCTTTCAGAAGATAAAAACTTTGAAGTAAAGGAGGATGGAGAATGTCTCTTAAATGCGAGAAGTAGTGATTTATTGTAGCAAAAAAAAACTTAATAATGCATTGATATTTGAAACTGTGACAACACAGGAAGAATTTCTTGTGAAAGAAGGAGATGAAATTCAGTCTGAAGAGCTGATATGTGAAGCAATAGTTGAGACTGTTGAACCTTGTGATTTTCAAATTGATAATTTGTTTAAAAATGCAGGAATTATAAGTGATGATGAAGTACTTATGAAGTGTCACAAAGAAATTGCATTGCTGGAATATTTGCTGGAAAATTTAGAGTATGACAGTGTGATTGCAGAAGGAGGAGTTCACTACAGTGGACAAGAGAAGGAACACATCATTAGAGCAAATAATGTGGGGAAGAGACTAGTTGACAGTCTCATGAATTCTTTTGAGAATTCAAAACAACATACTGATGTGCTGACAAAGGAGAAAGAAACAGAGCAACAAACTGAATTGTTGCCAAAGGAAGATAAGGCATAGAAGCCTTATGTTTTTTATTTTAACAAGTGTTTTGTGAGTGCACGTTTTGTTGCAGATGCTGAAGGAAATTTGGCACAAATGAGCAGCCAAATAAAGATAAAAGAAGAAAATTTTGTGGAAGAATTTAATCCATGGAACAGAGATGCTCAATTCTTGGAGAGAATGCTGGAAAGCCAAAATTCAATGCAAAAATTAGATGTTGCAGAGGGAGATATCCTTAAAGATATTTAGGAATTTTGGGTGGAAACAATGTCTACAGTGTTACCTAGAGCAGTAACTACAGCAATATCTAGGGCAGGAAAAGTTGGAGCAAGAATAACAGAACAAGTAAGAATGAGAGGAAGAGTAAGAGTAAGTGATAGCATTCGACAACTCCAAGAAGAAGAAGAACAGATTGAAGAGTGGGTGGACAACAGCAACAATTTGAAACAAAGAGAAAGAGGCAGAAATAAGTGCAAAATATGGACCAGACCAAAGATGTGCTGGAAAAAGAGATTGAAGAGTTATGGCAGTTAATGATGAGACAATCCATGTGGAGGAAATTGATAGCAGCAGGAAACATGATCAATCAAAATTTGAACCTGATTGACAAGGAGAGGCAGATGAAACAGAAAATAGCGGACATACAGCAGCAACAAAGGT
This sequence comes from Pinus taeda, assembly GCA_000404065.3. Taxonomy (NCBI): domain Eukaryota; kingdom Viridiplantae; phylum Streptophyta; class Pinopsida; order Pinales; family Pinaceae; genus Pinus; species Pinus taeda. The sequence continues at coordinate 279,140 of APFE030980434.1, forward strand.
GCATAGCTTTCAAACAGTTACAAACTAAAGTTTGGGACCCTGGAGGTTTTCTATCAACACATGAAGACACATGATCAGGAGATCATGAATATTTTCTATTTTGGGACTCTGATGCAAGAGCATTCAACCCAAGGAAAATCATTGTATTTTAGTAGACATGGGGGGGTCATGTGTGTTAAGGAAGTTGTTTTCCTAAGTCTTAAATTAATGTAATATTTAGGCTTTTGAGTGGGTAGAATAGGGATTAATTAGATGTGCGAGGTTGTTTGTAAATGCTCTCAAATAAAGGAGAACATGAGTGGTTAATAATGATGAGAGTGTTTGAAGTCAATTATAACTCTATAGGTAGTTTCACGATTCGAGGAACTAGAGAGTTCTTAGGAATTAAATGAAGTTAGAAGTGGACATAGAGGATTTAGGAGTCAGTTCAGTAGATTTAGGATTGGAACCAGAATTAGTTCAAAAAAGCCTTTCTGGTATAAATGTAAGCCTACAGGCAGAGTAAAAGGGAGGCCACTGATATTGAAGATCAGTCCTGTGTGAGACAGAGAGTCTCGAATGTAATCAATTGTTCATATTTATATATATATGAGGTTTATTCCATAACTATGTAAGTGTGTGGAACATATATTGAATGATTGAATTATATATGTGAATTCGTAGGTTCTGTAACAGGTGTTGCAGGCAAAGTTCTGTAGAATACGCAGAGGGAGAGAATGATTCAAAGGAATCATCACGAGTCTTAGAATCCAATTGAAGAAACAGAGTGAAGCTCTGGAGAGAAGTAGCGAAGTGAGAATTCGCATAGTTAAGCTCAGAGAAGTTGAACAGTGGAAGCGGAAAGCGAAACCCTGAAGAAAAATCCAAACCACATAAAAAACACTGAAGAATTGGCGTAAAATCTAAGTGGAAAGGAAGGGCGGAGAAGTGAAGTATCGGCGCATATTAACCGTTAGATCTCAGAGATCAACGGTCCAAATCAAAACTTAGAGGAACCTGAAGGAACCATCATAATCGTCCGATGGAGTAGATCGACGGTCATTGCATGTAGAAGAGCGCAGAAGTTGATTCGTGAGGGAAGTAGTTTCGCACCAGTAGGCAGTATTTCGGGGGAGGTCTAAATGGTAAGTGGTATTGAGCATTGAACGCCCAATTCCATACATATCACAATGCATGGCAACAAAGTGGAAAGGGGGAACCGCTTTATCGAGCAGTTAACCCCCGTACTCGTGGTCTATCCGAAGTCGGAGCGAACTGTCGAATCTACTAAGTGTAGATCAACAACGGAGGATTAATATGGAAGTTGTTTGATCGGAAAAGGGTGAAGGGAAAGTGACTTGCAATAATGCAAAGGGCCGATGAGCGAACTCAACGATCTTTATGAATAGGTGTTTATAATGTTTGAAGTCCGGCTTTATGGTTTGGAGTGGGTTTTCCTTTGTATTGCCGTGTTTCCCATATTTTCCGATAGAATGAATGGTCCGGGTTTTTAATGTAAAAGTGCCAATAATGTGTTCCGACAGTGTGATGGCACATTGGGAAAGTGGAAGGAGTGTGTAATGTGACCCGCGGAAGAGCGATACTCCGATTGCAATAAAGGTAAAGCATTGATATCTGTGCAAAGGCCGTATTAAGGCGGAAAGGTATGTTTTAAGGGCATTTTTGTTATAAAAGGGTTATAATAGAAATATAGCGCCGATAAAGGGTTTTCATGTCTTAAGTCCGGTATAACCAAAGTTTATAAAGTAAAGGTTTAATGTGCAGACTTAAGGGTTAATGAAGCTGATAGAGGAGATTGAAAGTTTGGGCTATTGTATTGAATAATTCTGCATATGCAGCTTATTAAGAAAAGGGTCCTTAACCATTGATGGTTGAAGAGTTTGACTCCTTAGAGAATTAAATACCTAGGACAAGTGTATTTATGCATTTTAAATGCATATTGTAGGTGTAAGCAGGGGTTACCTTGGCATCATGGGTCATCGTATTTATGGCAGCTAATATTTTTCTTGGATCCCTCTCATCGAGAGGTGTAGGATTGATCTAAAGGTCACCCGATTCCGATAAGTATTCATGGAGTTATGAATTTATTTGTGTTAACAGAAAATTCGTCAAGGTCAACCAACAACCAAATAAACCCCACATGTGCTCAACGTTTTCGTATAAAAGGAGATGACTTGAGAGTCATTTTACACACACTTCACTCTTGATTTCTCTCCACTTGTTCTAGGTTTTAGTGAAAGAGAAATTTGAGGAAGCCCTAAAACGCATAAGGTAAAGGAGCCCTAGTATGAAGCCCTAGACGCAATCTCTACAAGCCCTAACACAGTCCTAAGGAGGATGCCCTAACGCAATCCTAAGAAGGAGGATTACGCAGCTATGGAGGAGGTCTTAGCAGCCATAGCCTATGACATCTCTACGCATTCATTTGTGGAGGAAGAGTGCTCCTTGAAGGAGGATATTTCCCTGTGGTAGCCGCAGCAAGAAGAGGCAGGGGCAGTGTGTAAGAAGGAGGACTGTTTTGGGTCTATTCCAAGGGTACGAAGTGCTAGAGAAGGGGTTGAGTTCCCTTGCTAGAAGAGCCGCAACCATAGGACAGTTTTGAGGGCACTTTGGAGGGGTGCAGATCCACAGAAAGGCAGCCACAACCCTACACAGTCTTGTTGTAGGATGCCACAATAAATTACAGGCAGCTCGAAGGGTAGACAAGGGCTAGCGCAGCCCAGAATTGAAGCAGCCACCCTTAGCCCCTCAAAGAAGGGCAGCTGCATTTCTTGGGAGTGTTTTTGGGCACAAAAAGAAGGTTGGTTAAGGACTGTTGTGTTCCCTAACCTGTCCTAGTTTGCTGCAACCAAACAAACCTCAAAATTGTGTGCTAGTACATGCTTATTGGAGCAGTGTTTTCACGGTGTGTTGGCAGCTAGATACATGGGACAGCAAGGTCACTTCATGGAGCATAGCTAATGGGGCAGCAATATGCCGAACATGGAACGGCAATGTCACTAACAGTAGGACAGCAAGCAATGACATGGAACAGCAAGGCTACAATGGGACAACAGCAAGCATGGTGCTGCAAACTCATTAGGACAGCAGCAAGGTACAGCATGCCAAATAGGACAGCTAGGCAACTGTGCTTATTACAACATGGTAAATGGGACAGTTAGGCAATGGTGCTTGGTGCAGTGAGCAAATGGGACAGCAAGGCTATGATGTTTGTTGGAGCATAGCAAATGGGACAGCAGTATGACATACATGGAATGGCAATGTCACTAACAGTGGGACAACAGCGATGGCACATGCGACAGCAGTGGCAGCATAAGGTGCAGTAGTATGATGTGTGCAGCATGATCATGAGGTGCAGCGTAGTGATGATGGATGCAGCATGATGCAGCGCGGTGAGGTGCAGCATGATGACAAGATGCAGCACAATGATAGGTGAAGGAGTCACCTTGAAGAATCAGTTGAAGCAGCTTGTCTTCAACTGAGTTCAGCCATCTCATGTATCATCTTCTTAGAGATGATCTATGCTCTTATTTAAATAAGTCAAAGTGTTGACTTCTGTTGTATATGTACTATCTCTCTCTTTGCTGAACTATTGAAGAACATATAAGAAGAATTGATCAAGAGTTTCCCCACATTGGGGTTTGTCCCTGGCTCGCGCCACATCTTGTGTCCTATTGTCTTGGCTTGTCTTCTGCGATCTATGTTTATGTTCTATCTGCAATTTACTTTAATGTTGATGTGATTGCTAATCTGGAAAGATATTGAACTCACTGTGAAAATTGAAATAAATTGCTCTAACCCTAGAACATACCTAAAATTAACATGGTATTAAAGATAAGGTGAAGACAAAGCCCAAGCAAGAGTGAAAGAGAAATCACCGAAGACAGTTGGGAAAGGACAAAAGGATCAATGGATTCCTCATCCCTCTTCAAATTCACCGAGGGTGAAATCGAAGCAAAGAATATTATCAGAATGGCGCAGCAGAAGCTTCTAATGGCCTACCTAAAGATCACTTCAATGGGAAGTCCGGATCTAAGGGTGGAAGGAAAGGAAAATGCCTTGTTTGTAATAAGTTCAACCATTATGCAAAGGAGTGTCCGAATGGTAGGGACACATCACTTGATGATGATAACAATCATTCCAGGGACATCTTCAATAATCAGAGGAATGACAAGTAATGCAGGTCATCAAGGAAACGGTCAACTCTTCAAGAAAGAAAGGAACCCCAGGTATGAAGAATCAAATGTTGTTTCTGATAAGATAAAGAAGTGTTATCTTGTTTTGGCCCTCTCCTTCAGACTCTTTAGGAATCTGGCTTATTGATTGTAGTGCTTCAAGGCACTTCATCGGATAGAAGGGTGCTCTCTCTAATTTGGTAGAGATGGAAACAATCGTGGGATTATACTTGGAGTCAATGCCACCTATCCCGGGAAGGGTGTAGGGAATGTTACCCCTCAATTGGATGAGGGTAACTTGATTCAATTACAAGAATCTATTTTATGTTCCTGATCGCAAGAAGAACCTAGTGTCCATTTCGACAATGGAAGTCAAAGCTTTCAAGGTGGCATTCATCGATGGAAAGGTACATGTTTCAAAATAGAATTTTCAAATATGCTTTTACTCATGGGCTCATGGTTGGCAATTTGTATCAAGTTGCAGGATGGTCCATTGGGGACCATTTCAGTTGACACATCTCATCTATAGCACCGAAAGTCTACTGTGGGGCCCTACGCGATGTGAGTCAGATAGGGTCAGGGATGCCTGAATTCAAGAAGAGCGTGAAGGTACATGTCCGAGATGTAACGAAGGAAAATCCTACAAGGGGACCACTCCCCTCATGTAGCAGGTCCACAGGTTTGGAACAACTCGAGGGGTTTGAGATTCATGATCGAGAATCTCATGTATGCAGGTGGAAGAAATCCCTCTATGGCTTGAGGCAAAACACCCCGGGCTTAGTTTGAGAGGATTGATAGTTGTCTGATAAAGTTGAGATTCACTAGGAGTGAAGCCAATCCAAACCATTGCTTGAAGGTTGTGGAAGATAGACCTCTCATACTGGCACCTTATGAGGACGACCTCTTTCTGACAGGTGTATACCCTCTCATTTGCAGAAGTAAGAGGGATTTGGATTCTGGATTTGGAATGGTGAACTGCAAGCCTGTGACTACCTCAATGGAGCTTAACTTTTAGAAGTTATGTGGTAGTGATGCCAGACCAGATTTGGGAAATTCCTCTAAGTTTCATAAACTCAGTCGCTTTGATGTTCTTGGTGAACTTCTGTCCAGATATAAGTTTTGAATTTAGCATGTTGGGCTCATATTTGGTTGAGCCTCATTGGACTGGTGCCAAAAATCTTCTGAGATATCTTTGGAGCACAATCTCTCATGGATTGAGATACACTACCAGAAATGTGAAGCTGCATGATTATTCGAATGCTGACAGAGCAGGCAGTGTGGAGGATCTCAAGAGCACTTTGGACTCTGGAGTGTTGATTCTCTTTGGGTTCTGCTCAATATCCTGGATGAGCAGGAAGCAGAAGACGGTTGCTTTGAACACCGCTGAGACCGAATACATGGCTACGAGTATGACCTCGTGTGAAGTTGCCTGGTTACGGAAGCTCTTCAGTGAGCTATTTGTACACATGATGGACACCATCGTGATATTTTGCGTCAACCAGCAAGGGATTCGATTGTTGAGGAATCTCGTATTCTATGATTGCTCCAGCGTATAGACATCAGACACTACCTTCTTTGGGATATGGTACATCGATGAGCGAGCATACTCCATCGCATTGAGACTGATGTACATGTTGTAGACATTCTGTCAAAGCCCCAGGGAAAGGTAAAATTTGTGACTTTCCCGAACAACTTGGAGTCGTTGAGAGACCCTCTTATGAGGGTCCTACATGATGCATGCATTGTGCTCTGGGAGCTCCGGGGGGGCTTGGGGTACTTCTTGGAGCAAAAAGTGACCATAGGGCGACTCACCCTCCCCTAATGGTGCGCTGTGTACAGGGTGAATGGTTTAGCCTTCCCCTGTGATACCTCGTGGCGACTTAGGGACAGGGTGAGTGGTTCTCCAGTCGAGGCATCCTACCCATGCAATCTGGGACTCATGGGAAGTAACTCTCATCTGGCCAATGAGCAGGGAAATGTGGTTAGGGACCATAGTAGTACTATCGATGGACGCATCGTTGTATCTACTGTAATCCCTATGCGAGGATGACCTCCATTGGTCTGGGATCATTGAAACTAATCTGGGATTAGTATGAGTGGTTTGAGACACTCTTGTGATATTGATCTGGGATCAATGAAACTGAATTCGGGTCGGTAAAAGTGATATGACTCACTCTCTTGGAACTGATCTGGGATCAGTAAAAGTGGCATGACACACTCTCTTCATATGGAACTGACTTCGGGTCAGTAGAGAATGGTATTAGACATTCTCGATCAATTCTTCTTCTTCACGGTTCAGCAGAGCAGAGCAGTGCAGGGCACTGATGGCAGAGATAGTACAGTCAGACAGATGGATCAAAAGATGGAGTTCTCCCTAATTGAGAGGGAGTGTTAAAATTGGAAACTAGAGCCAAAGTCCATGTGGGTCATCTTATTTACGGTAGCTGATATTTTCCTTGGATCCCTCTCATCGAGAGGTGTAGGATTGATCTAAAGGTCATCCGATTCCGATAAGTATTCATGGAGTTATGAATTCATTTGTGTTAATAGACAATTCGTCAAGGTCGGCCAACAACCAAATAAACCCGACATGTGCTCAACGTTTTAGTATAAAAGGAGATGACTTGAGAGTCATTTTACACACACACTTCACTCTTGATTTCTCTCCACTTGTTCTGGGTTTTAGTGGAAGAGAAATCTAAGAGAGGAAGCCCTAAAACGCATATGGTATAGAAGCCCTAGTATGAAGCCCTAGACGCAGTCTCTACAAGCCCTAACGCAGTCCTAAGGAGGATGCCCTAACACAATCCTAAGAAGGAGGATATACGCAGCTACGGAGGTGGTCTTAGCAACCCTAGCCACAGTCCTAGCAAGCCCTAGCCTATGACAGCTCTACGCATCCATTTGTGGAGGAAGAGAGCTCGTTGAAGGAGGATAATTCCTTGTGGTAGCCACAACGAGAACAGGCAGGGACAACATGTAAGAAGGAGGATTTTTTGTGTCTATTCCAAGGGTCTGAAGTGTTGGAGAAGGGGCCGAGTTCCCTTGCTGGAAGAGCCGCAACCATAGGACAGTTTTGAGGGCACTTCGGAGGGGTGCAGATCCATGGAAAGGCAACCGCAACCCTACACAATCTTGTTGTAGGATGTCGTAGTAAATTTCAGGTATGCCGAAGGGGGTAGACAAGGGCTAGGGCAGCCAAAAATTGAAGCAACCACCCTCGGCCCGTCAAAGAAGGGCGGTCGCATTTCTTGGGAATGTTTTTGGGCACAAAAAGAAGGTTGGTTAAGGACTATTGTGTTCCCTAACCAGACCTAGTTTGCTGCAGCCAAACAAACCTCAAAACTGTGAGCTACTACATGCTTATTGGAGCAGCGTTTGTATGGTGCGTTGGTAGCTAGATACATGGGACAGCAAGGTCACTTGGTGGATCATAGCAAATGGGACATCAGTATGCCGAACATGGAATGGTAATGTCACTAACAGTAGGACAGCAAGCAATGACATGGTACAACAAGGATACAATGGGACAACAACAAGCATGGTGCAGCAAACTCATTAGGACAGCAGCAAGGTACAGCATGCCAAATAGGACAGCTAGGCAACTGTGCTTAGTACAGCATAGTAAATGGGACAGCTAGGTAATGGTGCTTAGTGCAGCAAGCAAATGGGAGAGCAAGGCTATGATGTTTGTTGGAGCATAGCAAATGGAACAGTTGTATGACAAACATGGAATGGCAATGTCACTAACAGTGGGACAACAACAATGGCACATGGGACAGCAATGGCAGCATAAGGTGCAGCATTATGATGTGTGCAGCATGGTGATGAGGTGCAGCATAGTGATGATGGGTGCAGCATGATGCGGGGCGGTGAGGTGCAACATGATGACGAGATGCAACACAATGATAGGTGAAGGAGTCACCTTGAAAAATCAGTTGAAGCAGCATGTCTTTAACTGAGTTCAGCCATCTCATGTATCATCTTCTTAGAGATGATCTATGCTCTTATTTAGATAAGTCAAAGTGTTGACTTCTGTTGTACATGTACTATCTCTCTCTCTCTCTGCTGAACTATTGAAGAACATATAAGAAGAATTGATCAAGGGTTTCCCCACATTTGGGTTTGTCCCTGGCTCGTGCCACATCTTGTGTCCTCTTGTCTTGGCTTGTTTTCTGCGATCTATGTTTATGTTCTATCTGCAATTTACTTTAATGCTGATGTGATTGCTAATCTAGAAAGATACTGAGCTAACTGTGAAAATTGAAATAAATTGCTCTAAGCATAGAACATACCCAAAATTAACAAATATCTTGTATGGTGGTGAAGAAGGCCCTTGATGATGTCTCATACTCATGGCACTCAATTTGTGAAATAATGGTCCTCACGGACTCAATCATGGAATCCCATTCCTCATAAACCTCTCCTAGGATGGGTTGGTATGTATCTACAAAACAATGATAGGGTCCATGATCTTAATAGTGATATTTTCCCTCTCCCACCAAGCATCATCTAACATTGTGTCCTTGACTCTTTTTGAGGCTACTTGATCTGTTTTTCTCCAAAAAGACCAAAACTCTAAAATACCATGGCCCCGAGAGTGGTCTTGACCTCCCTCAACCTCTTAAACATGATGAATGAAGAGGCAAACTATGTATCTGCAATCTTCAACAATGATAGATGGGTGTACTCCTTGTAGATTGTGAGGGCATTTATATGATTTTGAACGAAGTTGCAAATATGTTGTGCATCCTCAATAACACTTCCAATCCAAGGCACATCGGAGGAAATAGTTTTAAGTGCTAAATTCAAGGAATGGGCAATTCAAGGTGTCCAAAAAAATACTTGTGGATATTTAGCTTCCACAATCATGGCAACAACCTTGCAAATAGGTGCATTGTCTGTAATGATTTGCACACAAGAATCAACACCTACATCTTCAATAACTTTAATGAACAACTCACCAATATATTGTGCATCCTTGTAATATCCAAGTGCATCCACTAATTTCAAGAAAACTAGTCCATTCAAGGAAGACACCATGAAGTTGATGACTGGATGGTATGCTGGATCTATCCATCCATCAGAAACAATATTAACCCCAAATGTTGGCCATGATGATTTAATAGGCTCCAGCATTTTGTCCACATCTTTCTTTTCCTTAGTGAACAATGTGGTTCTAAACTTCTTTGACCCAGGAGGCACATAACTTAAGGAATCCCCTTGAGTTAGAGCTCGCCGCATCTTAAGAAATAAAGGTGAGCGCGCAACATTAAAGAATATGAAGTTCAGATAGAAAAATAAGGCAATGGTGATATCAAGCTCTTCCTGTCTCTCTTTCTAAAAAATCTTGTCCATTGGACCAAGTGCCACTACCTTTCTTATTGTTGCTTGACCTACACCCCCATCAAAACTCTCGAATGAAAATTTTTTGTTCTTTTTCCTCAAGAATGGAATGGGATCCTCAATCTTGTTTTTTTAGATGATTCAACCATCCTTGCCGCACCAGCATTGGCTTCTTTTTCCATTTCTTTCCTCTTAGCCACTGACACATTTGCACATGCGTTGATTCCACAACCTGGTAAGCCCATCAAATGAGCTTTCACACGGTAGTAAGTGTTCTTGAAATGATTGTTGCAATAGTTACATGTCCAAGAAAAATTTCCTCCTCCCTTCAACTTATTGCCTAGCCCTTGATTTCTTGTGACATACTTCCACAAGGGATATTTGCTTTCTTGAGCTTGTTGTCTTTCTAAACTTATTATGCCCTCAACATTTGAAATAGTTGTTGTAGCCCACACTTGCAAACCCCGATGAAATTGGAACAGGAGGGGCATCACCAATGGGGACATTCTTCCCCTTCCTTTTCCCCTTCCCTACTACCCTTGATTGAGCCATGAATGCTATAAAAAAATAAAGAAAAAACGCACAAACATGTAAAAACAATGGACATGCAAAATGCAGTAGCAAAAATGCAAAAAAATAGAAGCAAAATGCACTTACCTATTGCTTGAATCACCTCCAAAATGCTCCCAAACCCTTTGCTAGTTTCTCCCACGCACCCACAACAAGAGAGACACACATGAATGAGTGAGAAATGGGCCCAAATCAAGGTTTAAAGGCCACACAACACACTTTTCATAGGGACAAGTGTCTCAAAATCGGGATTCGCTAGCCCGTCGAATCGAATTCACGTGCCCATTGAATCCCACAAGGCAAGACATGCTCGAGCCAACACGTGGGATTCGGGACACGAGGGGGGGGAGGACAAATCCAGTTTCTTAGACAAACATGCATATTTTCATATGTTCTGCAACCAATTTGGCATTCTGCATGTTTTTAGTTGATGCTTGTAGCTCAGTAAGGTACTTTTGCACAAGCCTAAGTGTCTAGGCATGTAGAAGTCGCCCAAGATCACTTGCTCTAGTGTGAGCAAGTTGCATTTGTAACTTAACCTCAGTTAGACTTAAGAAAAGCACATAATTATTGTGTTGGCTTATTAAGCTAAAGTAAACTTAAGAAAAGTAAATTAATTACTTTAGTGATTATGTCATAATCTCAGCCATTGATCTAAAGTGAGGCGAGATCTAATCCCGATTGTCAATCTCTTTAGAGATTAGGGTTAGGGTTTTAGCTCAATGTAAAGTTATAAAAGCAAGGCTAAGGAGAGGGAGAAGACACACCATACAACATCACAAGATTGAGAGAGGCACCTTAGTGAGTGTGTTGAGTCCAAAGAACAAGGCAACAAGTAGATCCAGATTAGCCAAGGAGGGCTTGACCAGCGGTATCAGATCTAGTTGTTGTATGTGTTTCCTTCATTGGACCGTTTTCCTAGGATGGGAGCCTAAATAAGTTCTAGAAGTTAATGAAAAACTATGATTGGGTAGAAAATGTTGTCATTTTATGAGATTGGTGTATTTTGCCTCTACTAAATTTTTGTGTTAGTGAACCTAGCTATGAAATTAATTAGTAGATCTGTAACCTATTAGGGATTAAGTGTTGGGTGCCAAGTCTGTAGGAAATTTTAACAAGGTATCAAAGGGAAAACTCTGATGTACCTATCTCTGAATCACAAGTGCGAGGTTTGTACAGGATCGTTGGGGCTAGGTTTGTCTGCAATCGTAAAAGGAAGAATTTTTCGTTAAGGGGGGACGAAAGAAATCGGTTGTACTGCACTACTGCAAAAGAAAAGAATTTGTTTTTGAAGGGCCAAATTCAAATTGTTTTTCCTGAGTTAATGTAATATTTAAAAAAAAAAAAAAAAAAAAAAAAAAAAAAAAATTAAAAGGTGTGACGGTTGGTCGCTGACAACTACCCACCGATGAATAGAACCGGTCGAGGTTAACTAGCTGCAAATGGAAATCGATACGGGTTGTAGGAACGCAATAAAGGAGGGTCCTGATAATTGAACAAAAGTAGCAAGCATGAGATGGGTCGCAACAAGCGACAGAGAAAGTAGTCAATCGTGAAGACAATTGGTTGGAGCACATCAAAGGCAAAGATGGCCAAGGGGGTTCCAGGCCAAACATGGGCCATTGAAATTGGAGTCATTCGACTAGAAAAATGACAAACGAACTACAAGGACAAAGGAAATAGATTGTGGATGGTTGATCGGATGTAGGGTCTAGAGCTGACAAGTTAGGGTGTAGATAGTCAGCTTAACTAATGAAGGTTGCGTCTCAGGGTGGTAGAGGTTAGAGCAGTCACAAGGAGCAATCGCCAACAAAGAAACAACCAACGATCAAGGCTACCGAGGAAAAGCGGCAGAGATCGAGGATGATTGAGAGCAACAGGTTAGTGTGGGAGTTGGATCTCAAGGTAGTCAATAGCCCAAATAGTCGACAAGGCATCTGAAGCTATCAAGAGAACAACACAAGCATGGCTGACCTGGTCACAATACAGCCAAATTGCCAACAGTTGCCAAAACAACAAAAAAGGGGACTCAGTTAATGGACAAACAGGTCAAGTCATGGCTAAGGGCTCAAGACAAACAATAGTTAAGCAATGACAGTGTTAAAAGTATAATCAAGACCCAAGATTAGCAGAAGTCAACCCTCATAGGGAGAGAGGGAGACCATACCAATCAGGGCATAATAGTAAGAAGATTGCAGTTAATTTTCCTATCTGGGGATGACATCAACTAGTATAAGGTTCGAGGATGAGTTGGATAACGCTTACAACTTCAGTCCATGGAAGGAGAGGATATCGCTAGTTTTCAAGGAGACCAGCCTATGAGACTTTGCAAACACCCAAGGTTACAACTCCTTCAGATGCTATAACTCTAGCAGCCCAGGAAATGAAAGATGTGAAGGCTAAATGTATCATCACAGATGGGTTGAAGGATCACATGATCCCTCACATATCAGGGAGGAATAGTTCCCATAAGATGTGGACTGCTCTACTGAACCTACATTAGAGTGACAATCAGAATCATATAATGGTGTTGAGGGAGAAGCTCAGGAACACCAAGATGATTGAATCAAATATCATGGCATCATAACTCATTGGGATTCAGCAAGTTTGAGATGACCTTGGAGTTGTTCGGGTAGCCTTTGCCAGATGATGAGCGTGTAAGGACAAACCCTGACCCGATTCTCAAAACCTGGGTTACCTTTGTGACAAGTGTTCTAGCACGAGAAAGATACCATATTAGCATAGACAATGGGATGAATTCACCCAGAAGCAGATATGGGAGATATCATTATCTGGAGAACAACAAAAGAGTGGGGATGCTAAGAGTCTTGTTTGCTAGTCAGGCAACGAGGAGCACGAGTAGTAGGGGTGATGAGTCAACCTCAAACCCAAGAAGAAGAAGGACTTAATTAAGGTCAAATGTTTTTCCTATCATAAGACGAGACATTATGCTTGATAATGTTTGTAGAGGAAGAAGGGTGAAAATGGTACCCAATTAGTTGTAGTTGCATCAGCAAAAGTTTAAGAGGAGTTTGTCAGTGAGTTAGAATCCAAATTCATACTTATTTCCTACCTTAACTTAGGCACATTACTAGTGGGTGCATGGTTGCTAGATAGTGGGACCACAAGGCATATGACAGGAGCACAAGAACATTTTGACAGCCTAATCGAGTGGGACTCAGAACTGCATGTGGAGTTTGGCGTTGATACCAAACATGTAGTGAAAGGATTCGGAACAATGATATTCCAACTTGAGTCAAGAGGCAAGATGGAAGTGAAGGACGTGTTGTGGGTGCCAGAACTCAAGTGGAGTTTGTTCTCAGTCTCTATGATAGAGAAGAAGGGCTTTTGTGTAACATTCCAGGATGGGAAGGTGTTAAACAGAGTTAGAGAGAGGGACATGTCATTAGAGTTAGAGAGAGAAACTTGTATAGGGTAAACAGCCAGTTTCAAATGATGGCACGAAGCAGAGAAGTGACAAAAAATAAGGAGTATGTAGCTCTGAAAGTTGAGCAACTCAAAGGGAGTTAGCCTTCAAGTTTAGGAGGCAAGGAGCAGTTTGTGAAAATTCCTAGATCTAACAATCTCAGGAATCTTACTACAACCAACTGAATCTACTTCACCTAGATTGTAAATTACATTACAAGGTTATTTAAGATTTCTTCATGAAATATTGAACTAAATTACTGAAGCAGCCTACACCAAATTAAATATGATTCTGAAACATAGAAACTGAGCAAGGAAAATAGAAACACATAGGACACAGTTATTTTTGGACAAAAGTCCCCGGAAAACCCAATGCGGGAAACCAGTGCAACAACTTTGAGGGTTTATTATTATTAAGGAGTAGCAAATTCTGAATACATCATTGAATACCTCACAGGGTTATTCAGTTACAGAGAGAAATGCTAGCAGAAGCTTTGTGAGTTTACCTCATACAATCACTGAGAAAAAGTCCCGAATGTTCCGGTTGCTGGATGAGGTGCCCCTAGCAAGCTCTGCACTATCACTACACTGCCTCTATGTTGTCCCAGCGTCAACCCTCTTAGGCACTGCGTCATCCAACTGGGGAATCGATCAGTAGCCTAGAATCACTAATCTCAGCCTCTCGGTCTCACACCCCAGCTTTCGGCTGCTGAAACTGACCCTCTGCTCTGACTTTCGACTTTCTCTCTCTCCCTCTGCATTGATTTTGCGTGGCCCTTTTGGCCCTACATCAACCTCTATGTCAAGGCTACTGGATCACTCTTTGCCTCTCTCTGCTAATGTATCTCCGACTAAGAATCTCTCTCTCCGGAAGCTACTATACCTGCCCCTCAACTGCAAGAGATCTCTTCAATCATTTTTTCCTCCTGAGAACTTCTCACTTGAGAAAATCGATTTCCTCAATCTCTCTGTGTGTTTTCCAAATGACCCTCAAGCCCCTTCTTATATCTTCCTGTTGAACAACCAATGGCCTAAATTAAAAAATAATCAAAGGCTCAAATTGTTTTGGCTTGATCCATGTCCTTTTCTAGAAGTTTCACCCCTGATTAGATTAATACCCATTAATATTTTAATTTTCCTAAGTTTAGACTTAGGAACGTCATTAAAAATAATAATTATTTTAATAAAATCATTTCTGGGTGGAATTTCCCAAAACGCTTTTTGGGTTCTTTGGAATACATGTGCCCAAGCCTCCCTACAAAATTTGAGGCCTAGAGCACATCTGACACTAACCCAAATCAACACAGTTGATAGATTCCTCCAAATTTGTCAAGAAGGTGTCTTGGTATGAGATGACCTTACAAGATTTTCGAGAGCAAGAAACTTTTAGGAACTAGAACAAGGAGAGTAGGATTTCAGGGATGCTTCCAGACCAAATGGAAGGGAAATATTCTAGTTTAGAGGGAGCAACTATGGTAGTGTATGCAGTTCCAAGTGGCAGAAGTACCTCCTTCACTAAGAGGGAGTGTTGATGTTTGTAGCTCAGGCAGGTACTTCTACAAAGGCCTAAGTGTCTAGGCATGTAGAAGTCACCCAAAATTTCCTTAGACACTCACTTTATGTTGATTTGGGGTAGCATCGGATGTGCTCTAGCCACGAAATTTGGTGGAGAGGTTGGGGCACATGAGATCTCCAATACCCCAGAAAGGGTTTGGGCAGATTCTAAATAGTTCAGGAGATATTTAAAATAATTAATATTTTTAATGGAGTCCGTAAGTCTAAACTTAGGGAAAATAAAATATTAATGTGTATTAATATGAATCTGTGTTAGAATGGTCCAAAAGACATGGATCAAGCCAGATCTAGTCTTAGCCATTGATTAGGGACTTAATCTCGACCATTGAGATGTCAACAGGAAAAGTATAAGAGGAGGCATGAGGGTCACTTGGAGAGTACACCAAATGATCAATCATTCTATTCTCTAAAGTGGGGTTTGCTAAGAGAGATAGAATTAGTGATCGGGAGAGCAGCCAAGGGGCACTGAGTACAGAGAAGGCAGAGATTGTGCCGATAGAGCAGTGCAGCAGCCAAGGAGGGTGACGTAGAGCCAACAAGGGCTCATCTAGAGCCACGCAAAGGCAGCAAGTGTTGCGAAAAGCACCAAAGGGGCCAGCATAGCTGACGCAGAGGCTCCCAGAGTTGATGCAAGGCCTCTTGGGGCTGATGCAGGCCAAGTAAGGCTAACGCAAGGCCAACGTCAGACAGAGAGGAGCTGACGCAGTCCAGATTGGATAGACACTGGGGTTGCAGGAGCAATTTTGTGCTGAGGAGCTGCCGGAAGGGTTTTCCGGGGTTTCAACCAAGAGATTTCTCTCAAACTGTGAGGTATAGCTGCTAAGGAAATTATTTGTTGGGTAGGCCAGTTACAGCACCTAGATTGTACTCTGATATTGCTTAATAAGAAAACCCTCATATAGCTACATCGGTTTTCCCACATTGGGTTTTTCCGGGGATATTGGTCCAAAAATAATGGTGTCATGTGGTGTGTTTGTTCTAGTTTCTTTTAGTTGTTGATCTGTAATATGTTGAGCATGCACTGGTGTTTATTTTTAGTGTTTACTTTGTAAATAACTTGTTAAAGAAAAATTAACAAGTAGGTAGGAATAAATCAGAAAAAGTGCATGAAGGGTTTCTAAATTAAGTAAACTTAGAAACTTCAACACTCTAGTGTGAGAAAGTTGCATTTGTAACTTAGCCTAAGTTAGAGTTAGGAAAAGCACATAATTATCATGCTGTCTTATTGAGCAAAAATAAACTTAGGAAAAGTAAATTAATTACTTTAGTAATTTTGTTTTAATCTCAAGTGAGGCAATATCTCATCTCAACGTCAATCACTTTGGAGATTATGGTTAGGGATTTAACTCAATGTAAAGTTATAAAAGCAAGGACAAGGAGAGGGAGAAGAGACACCATACAACAGCGAAAGATTGAGATAGGCATCTCAGTGAGTGTGTTGTGTCCAAGGAAGGGGGTAGCAAGGAGATCCAAATCAATCGAGGGTTTGATCAGTTTGATCAAATCCGGTTGTTGTGTGTATTTCCTTAGTTGGGCCATTTTCCCAGGACCAAAGCCCAAGTAAGTTCTAAATGTTAATGAAGACCTATGATTAAGTAGAATTTGTTGTGTCATTTTATGAGACTCATGTATTTTGCTTTGATTCAGATGGGATGTGGGTGGCCAACTGTCTATTCCACTTGGACCCCCATGACTGTCTCTTTATGTTTTTCAGTTTCCTTAATTATAGCACAATTTACTATTTTTGGCAGTTTTTCATGTCCTAAACTTCTGAAGCCATTTTGAGGCCCGAAACGACATTTTTTTGGAAAAATTGCTTCTGTGTTTGTTGCGACAATCGTGTCGGAAGTTGTAGTCCTCAGAGAGATCTTTCTAGCAAGGTATCATACGCATCAAATGGAGATAATATGACCAAGTTACGACCCTGGGAAGTTGGTTGCCCAACTAACCCCAACGGGGCCCATAAACTCTTGGTGTTACATCTCCTCGGGTTAGGGTTTTCATTGTTTAGGGTTTTCTCTTATTGTTCAATAATAAAAAGGCCCTTGAGCCTCATTGTAACTCAGTTCAGAGGCATGTAGCTGCCACATCTCTTCTCAGAGATAAGCTATTCCATCGCTCGAGCTAGTCTTATTTCCATTTTGTTTGTAAGCATATTTCAGTATTTGATATTAATGAAATGAAGTGTTATTTCTGTTGCATCTCTGTATTTATGGTTATATCTGTAATTTGTTGCGTTCCTGTTTAAATCCGGATCAGTGGTATCAAAGCAATCTGCTCTTTCTCTCTTTTTCTTTACATGTCCCCAACAAGGTCAGGATATAAGGAGTTAAGGCTTGAACTAGTCGAACCTTTGCAAGACTAGCCTCGCAAATCCTGATGGCCTCCCATGGTGGATGAAAAGAAAGATGAGGAGGCTGGAGACCCTATCAAAATCTTGTTCGAAGAATCCCTCGAGCAACAAAGGAACGCGATGATGGACAACTTTGCTCAGATTCTTCAGCGGCTACCCAAGGGTGACGCATCTACTTCTAGCAGCTACTCTGGAAGCGCCACACCCTTTAAGGTACAAGTTAACTTTGACATTCCCATATTTGAGGGTGAGATAGATGCGGATGTCGTAGTTAAATGGTTAAATCTGCTAGAAGGATATTTTTCTGTTCGTGATTTTTTCAGCCGGGAAAAGATTACTTTTACGCTTCTCAAAGTTGCCCCCCACGTCAAGGACTGGTGGGAAACATACAGTGAGAAGAAGGATGAGAGGGAACCCTCATTGTTTTCAGCCACAACCACTTGGAATTCGTTCCGAGACGCCATTAAGGAGCAGTACTACCCTGTCAGGAGCTATGCGGATAAATACATAAAGTGGACCACGTTGCGGCAGGGAAGGGACCAAGACGTGCCAGAGTTTACCAATATTTTTCATACCCTTTGCACGAAGTTGGGTATCAAGGATTCTGAGCAGCATTTGGTACTCAAATACCACGGCTGTCTACACAGGGACATCCAGGACGAGATGGAGTTCCTGGACATCTCCTCGCTCGACACAACGTACCGATACACTGTCAAGACCACGTTGCGGCAGGGAAGGGACCAAGACGTGCCAGAGTTTACCAATATTTTTCATACCCTTTGCACGAAGTTGGGTATCAAGGATTCTGAGCAGCATTTGGTACTCAAATACCACGGCTGTCTACACAGGGACATCCAGGACGAGATGGAGTTCCTGGACATCTCCTCGCTCGACACAACGTACCGATACACTGTCAAGATCAAGCAGAAATTTAAACAAAAGAGCGAGATTTTAGATCTGCAAATATAAAGCAAGGGAAAGGCACCCCCAAACTATAGGATGAAGGACGGAGCCAAGGCAAGGTGACCCAGGATAACCTGCAAAAGCCCCAAGAAAAGAACAACACCACGAAGTCAAAGAAGGACACAGGAAAGTGGTGTGAGTTCCATAAGAGCCCCACTCATAACACAAGTGAGTGTCGGACCAAGCAGTCGCTGGTGGCCGAGATAAAGGCTTCAAAATCAGATGCATCTTCCGACTCTTAGTGAGAACCCAACAAGAGGAATTACAAAAGGAAGCAGATTATTGATGCAAAAACCAACACCACTATTGCCACCACCAAGATCCAAAAGGAGCCCGAAGATCCAGAGGAGGGGGAGCGTCTTTGCCACTCACAAATGTGGGTGAAGGGTTCACCGCTGCAGTTCATTGTCAACGGTGGGAGCCAAAAGAACCTCATTTCAGCAGAGGTCATGAAGCAGCTGGGCTTACCAACCACACCACACCCGCAGTCGTACAACATCGAGTGGCTTCACCAAGGACGGGATCTCCGATTCAACCAGCAATGTCGCCTTCCCTACAACATCAAGCCCTTCACAGATGAGGTATTGTGTGATGTTGCTCCTCTTGACGATTGTGATGTATTATTAGGACAACCATACTTGTGGAAGCGACATGTTGTATACAAGTCAAGACCTCACTCTGTTATTATTTCTTTGGGTAATACATTATACAGGATATTAGAGGTAGCTCCGCCTACCGCCACCTCTTTGGTCTCAGCTAAGAAATGCAATAAGATCATCTCCCAGACTAGGAAATTTATTTTCGTTCTGGTTTGCCCTCAAAGGGGAAGATTGTAGCCACATCCATGACCCTTGGGAAGGGTTCTCCCACGCAATAGAAGCAAGTGGATACGATCATGAAAGAATACAGGAACATCTTCTCCTCACCCACAGGGGTACCGTTGCACTATCAGGTCAAGCATTCGTTCGATCCAACTCCCGAAGCACCTCTACCCAATGGGCCGATATATCGTCACTCCATTGTGGAAAATGCCAAGTACAAGCAGTGACATGATCAACATCGAGTGCCACACAAGTTTCAGGTGGGCGACAAAGTTTGGTTGCATTTGCAGAAAGAACGCCTTACCAAATCCCATCAGAAGCTCAGACCACTCCGATATGGTCCTTACACCATTACCAAGACTGTGGGCGACAATGCTTTGGAGCGCAACATTCCTTGGCTTGCACTCAGTGTTTAATGTGGGCCGCCTTCAACCATGCTTCTCACCATTACTGGAAACATCAGACATTGCAGAACAGCTGACACCAACAGAAGTTTCCCCATCTCATGGAGGCACTCAACGTAATGGGGACCATTGCTTTCTAAGGAGGGAGGATTGATCCAGGTGGATGTGGGGCCACCTATCTATTCCACTTGAACCCCCACCACTATCTCTTTCAATTTTTCAGTTTCCTTAATTATAGCACAATTTACTGTTTTTGGTAGTTTTTCGGGTCCTCAACTTCCAGAACCATTTTGAGGCCCTCAACGACGTTTTCTTGGCAAAATTGCTTTGGTGATTGTTATGGCAATAGCATCAACAACTGTATTCCTCAGAGAGATCTTTCCAACGAGTTATCATACGCGTCAAATAGAGATAACATGACCAAGTTACAACCCCGGGAAGTTGGCTGCCCAACTAACCCCAACGGGGCTCATAAACTCTTGGTGTTACATCTCCTCGGGTTCGGGTTTTGGTTGTTTTGGTTTTTCTCTTATTGTTCAATAATAAATAAGGCCCTTGAACCTCATTGTAACTCAGTTCAAAGGCATGTAGCCACCACATCTCTTCTCAAAGATAAGCTACCATCGCCCAAGCTAGTTTTATTTCCATTCTGTTTGTAAGCATATTTCAGTATTTGATATTAATGAAATGAAGTGTTATTTTTGCTGCATCTCTATATTTATGGTTATATTTGTAATTTGTTGTGTTCCTGTTTAAATCCGGATCATGCTTCCACTGAATTTAGTGTTAATGAGACTAGTTGTGAAATTAATCTATAGATCTATAATATACTAGGAATTAAGTGCCAGGTTTGCAAGAAATTCTAACATTTTTTTGAATATAAATGTTATATATATATATAGAGAGAGAGGGAAAAAGAGAGAGAGACTCCCAAGGGACTATGCTCCTGGGAAATTTTGTAAAATGGAACTCTCAACACTCTCACTCCTAAAATTGTTCTCGCTCTACTTGCACTCTAGCAACCTTAAGAGCTATTTAAAAGGAAAGATTCAAAGGAGTAAATGTTAAAACCAAGACAAGTTTGAAAGGGAGCCATGGCTTATAGAGCTATGGATAGCCCGATTATATATTGGATGGAGTGCAAATTATCATCCCAAATCAAAATATGAGGATGCACATGGTTATACATGCAAAGGCGAACAAGAGTATACTTGATAAGTTGATAACCTTTGTTTATCCATTGGATTGTGGGTGAAAAAATATAGATTTATCAAGCAAAGTACCCGTAGAATGAGAGATTTTTAGAAATGGCTAATAAAATGGGTTATGGCTAGATAATATGGATGCAGGAAACTAAAGTATAACTAGACATGTAAGAAGTAGAGATCGATGTTACAAAATATCATCAATATTGCATTATTTAACCCCTTCCAACAAATTTCCCCCAAAGATTACCATTTTTTTTAAATCACCACAATGGGATGTTTACAAAAAATTACTATTTTTCAAAAAATTACATTCCACAACCTCAAAAAATCCCCACGACTCTGATGATGATAATAATCTAATTCTAAGGTCATGGCCAAGCTAGACACCAAATTAGTTTATGATACCCCCTTATTTGTGGTAGAAGGGACCCCCTCCTTGATAAAATTGAATTTATTTTTCTTTATTTTATGTTTAGTGGTTGTAAATTGAGAACAAAGGAGTTTGTCATCATCTTCCATCTTATTTTAGGAGACACAAACAAGTGTTTCCATTGCCATCAAAGATTATTTTGTGGAGTGGGGATTGTTTTTTTCTTTTCGTAATTTGAGCAGTATTTGTCTTACTTATGTGTGAAGAAACATACAATATGGATGATGCCTACAGGTTTGGCACTAGGGAAACCAGACCAGTAGCATGGTAACAAAACTTTTGTCCATTTAAATATTCCAACCTTAATGAAAAACCAAAAAGATAAAAAAAATTACACCAATTGAACATTTTCCTAGAAAACTTGGAGTGAAGAACAACCAGGATTGTAGCTATGCTACAATTACCATGTATAACATAAATGAAAAGGAAAATCATTTAAATGGATGAGAATACACTTGAATAGTGGCATGTATGTCATCCTCTTCTTCAAAGGTAGTGACCTCTAGGTCCACAAGCTTTTTGGCCCCAATTGAAACTTTGCCTATAAGCTTTCTTGTATGCTTTTGCATTTCATCAATGCACAATAGTATCTCCTGCTAGGTTTCAAAGAACTCAATTAAAACTTTTCCCATAATGGTCTTCAACTACCAATATATGTGCACCATTTGCATAAATCTTGTCTATCGAGTTCTTTTGTTCCTCGTGCCTTGTGTTCCCCATGTATGGAACCCAACCTCCAACCTCCTCCTTAACCTCAGTATCTGTAATGAACCTTCTCTCTATTCAACCTCTCGTTCTTCATCTCCTATCTCTCTTCAAATTTTTGGGAGTATGGATTGTACGTAGACATCGGCTAAACGTTAGGCAGAAGACTGGGATTGAGAGCAGGAATGGGTGTGATGACTCCTCCTCCCCCCGCATCCCACTGAGTGAGTTGGACAAACCACTATCACAAGGCTGATAACCAAATGCACTAAGTTGGAGGGAAGAGTGAACAAGAAGTTGAAAACTCCACTAAATGGTTGAACCAAAAGCTAGGAGAGGAAGATAGAAGAGGGGAGAGTGAGGACATAATTGAAGAAACAGAAAGCTCTCTTCCCTGCAGAAACAACTAGATGGTTGAGAGGAGTCAACTAGAACAAGCATCGAAAAGGACCCCCTCTCAACTAGATCCAATAGAAACAACAATCAAAGAGTGGAGAGGAGACTTAGGCTTTGGAATGAAACTAAGAGAGAGAAGGTCCCAACAAGAAAGGGCCACAAAAATTGAAATAACAACTTGAAGAACAGAGGCAGAGCAACAACTAGGGAAGGAAACAACAAAAAGGTTGAACCAAGCCCAAGCACGAAAAGTTGACCAAAACCAAACCTTAAAATTAGAACTAAATGGGAGACCTGAAAAGACTTTTAATAGAATTCAACTAAAAACCTTCCTTCTTCGGCCTAAGACCATAGTTGATGTCTTTGATGACAGAGCTAATGAAGCTTCATATACCTAGGTTGGGGGTGCTTTCCTTAAGTTGATGGCCCTCAATATTGCAACAATAATGTTGCAGCTCCCAAGGGTTTCAACTTTAATTGTCAACTCGAGGTTCGTACCAACTTAAAAGGGTTCTCACTATATCTTCAGCAAGCACTATCTCTTCCCCTTTGCTACCTTTTATGTAGTTGGAATTACTACGATGAAATTTGGTTGTATAGAGACCAATCTAACTGTTCTATGCTACATGAAAAACTAAAATGATAGGAAATGAAAGGCAAGAAGTAAACTTAAGCTAATTGGAAGAAAGGAAGACAAACTATTCTAACTGCAAAGAAGTAAAAGCACACCTATTATATCTTGCAAGGAAAGCAAACACTCTGCTGAAATAAAAGCTTGCAAACAATGAACCCTAATTCTACAGGAAAGAAGCAATTTCTACATCAATTCAAGCAAAGACATCTAAGCGATCTCTTTACCTCTAAATTCCACTCTCAAGGTTCCAAGAGCATTTTAGTATATCAAATAAGGCAAATCATGAGTTGGGTGAAAATTTGAGCGTGTTTTCGAAGTGAATTGCAAACTGCTACAGGAGTCCCTATTTTGCTACAGGAGACAGTCCAGTGAGCAGGAAAATATGCTAAATGCAAGATTGGAAGGAAAATAAGCTAAGGAAAGGTTGTAAAATGATAAGGCACACATGTTCAAGTCATCACATTAGCTATGGCAGGGTTGATCCAACAAGATACAAGATTATAGGGTTTCCTATAGCTGCAAAATAGAGGAGTGCAGAGAGATAGTAAAAAATGAATGACAAACATCAGATAAAGTGAACTAAATGCATAAATAAGAATGTTATTTTCAACCATGTAACCACTACCAATATTATCATCTAATGCTCAGATACTTTATAAGGAAAGATTGTTCATAAACCATCTAAATAACATGCATAAAAGTAATGTTCAAAAACAAGTTGCAGAGATAATCAAATACATAAACAATAATGGTATAAGAGGGATCTTGAGCACCTGGGGTGGGCCCTAACCCAAGGAAGCTCAAAAACCTTATGAAAAAGCCAGACTAAGAACTAAAATCAATGATTACTTCCATTAACTGAAGAATTGTGTGTACATGGAAAAAGTTGCAAAACATGAAGTCTAAACTTCTCCTAATGCTCTACGTTGTTATTCCCCTGCTTCTACTTGTTCTACTGGACTACTTGAGCCCTATATTTATACAAATGAGTAGGGACCAACCTTCCTAAGGGGATGACTGTTTTCCCTCAAAAATCCCTGAAAAGATGGATCATGTTTCTTGGGTCACCACACAACAGTAGGAAGGAGTATTTATTATCATTAGCCAGCGAAATTGGAAGTCATTTGTTGCAAAGAGCAATCCCCACGAATATCTCTGGTTGGATCTCCTCAAAATTTGTGCAAAATCCCCTTCATATCCTACAAAATAGTTATGTTGGCACATTAAGAAAGAAAAATCTCCTTGACCCTCCTAAGAACTCATTAAGCTAGGAATGTGTTATTAAGTGAAAAAAGGAAGGTTTAATGTAGTCGTTATGTGCCTAGGAGTGGTTAGATGGGCCTTTATGTTTTACCTATTTGGGAGGCCTTGTTACCCACCATTTTGTGGGTGATATCCCTCGGAGAAAAAAATTCCCCAAGATGGTCCTGAGTTGGCAGCCCCTTGCAGCCACCAGCTAGCTCATTGTGCCATCTTCTCCACCACCTAAACCAGCCATGTGGTCCCTCGCCCATCTACCATGATCATGTGTTTGAAGGTGGGCCTCCCGAATCTAAAGGTATGCCTTGTCATGTGGAAATTGAGTATTGTAGTTTGCTTATCATGGAAACTTCTAGGCATGGATTAATGGGGGGATTTGGCGGAAAGAATGGGCAAGGTTTGTATCTTTGTCCCCTAGACCCCTTTTAGGAATTAACATTGGATTCTAGTTCCGTGGGATCTCTTTTATTGACCATTTAGTTCCAAGGATGGTATTTCATGGGAAACCCCGATTTTGGTTGTGTGGTCCCGCTCCCTTATTTGCTTATATTACCCTCTTTCCATTCATTACTACCCAATCCATCATTTTTCCTGCATGGGTCCACATTCCTCCATTGGGTCCACATAGGGTTAGCTTGCCCCTTTCCCTAGCCCGCACCTTGGGTCATGGCCTGGAATCAAGCCCGGAGGTTGATGCATCTAAAAAGAAATTTAAAAGCATATATGGCCGCATTCAATAGGAAAAGTACCACAAAATGCAAAAGATGGTCAAAACAAAAGCATTTAGCACATGGGAAAAATCCAATACATGAGCTCTACCCCATCATCATGGCCATCACCCTGGTTCCTACAAGTTCTATGAGCCTTCATCATATAGGAACCCATGATTATCCCAACCCCTGGTGGGCAATGAATTGCCCCACCTTAAAAGGGGGATTTCACTGCTATATCTTACACATCATGCTCCAACCCCTTGAGCCCTGAGCAGTCAAACAAAGAAAGCCATAAAAAAGGAAAAATGAATAAATGAAGGGTGGAAAAATCAAGGTCAGGGCACCTCATGTACCACGATTTCTCCCTCCTACAAATTATAAACCGAAGTGTGGGCTTCCCTCTTATTAGCTAACCTTGTACCCTAGCATGTGACCCAGGGTTGCCCCTTCTCATCCCCTACTTCATTCACCATATCTATCACATGCCACCACCTTTTGAAGGGTGTACCTTGAATATTGTCCTCCTTAGAAGTAGAAACCACTTAATAGGGTGTTTGGTTAACCCCATTTGGAGTTTAGGAGATATTGGCACATCCCGAAGCCCATTATGGAAGGGCAAACCATTATGAAGTCCCCACCTATGGTTCATGATTAGGTAAGCTCATTTACGCAATTTCTCAAATGACTTGTTGTACTGGAAGGCTAGGGGACGCATTGGATCTTATGTAGGATTGCAGATGGTTTCCATTTGGGGTTTGTTCTCCCTATACGGGGTCCTAATCCTGCAGAGGGCTACATTGGCACATGTAGGGTTAGCGTTGAAAGCCATGGGCCTCCACAGCAACAGATTGCACTCCATGGATCCCCATAGCCATTCAGAGATTGCTCATGGTTCACTTATTGGACGAGGAGGATGCACCTAATCCATCATGCCGAGTTGGCCCCAAATCTACACCATACATTTTGCAGATGATCCATGACTTGCATGATGATGTGGCATCACCTACATCATCCTAGCCCTTGCAGACAATCTACAGGCATCGTCGATTTGTTTGGAGACCCATGTGGACACTTGTGTGCCCCCATATCTCATTTGGAGCACAACAGGTTATTATAAGGGGCCAACCCCTTGTCCATTGCTTTTTAGGGTCTTATTCTTCATTATGGCACACATGGACCTCATTAGGCCTCTTAAAGGGCCCTACGACATGCATAGATTGTTATTTGACCTCTTGAGAGGCTTACTTTTTCATTTATGAGCTAATTTGGTGGGCTTGTCACCAAAAGTTGTATTATTAGAACGTTATTTTATTTTTGGGGCTTATGTAGGCCAAGGAGGCTAATTCGAACTCCTAAGTTGTGTATATATACAAGTGAGATGAGTTCATTTCTCATCATGACTTTGGTTTGGATCATTTCTCTCTCTTGAGATTTTCACACTTTTTCTAGAGGATGAATTGGAGCTTTATGGATGAGTTTTGATGTGTGGATATTGGTCTATCTTCTCTTGGAGCTTCTTTATGGTCAATAGTGAATGGTTGGATATACTCTATTACAAGTAAGTACGTGTTTTTGATGTTATTATTGCTTACTTTTGTCATATATGTTGGACTAGGATTTTCGTTGTACTAGGGCTAATTGTTGCGTGCATTTATTGCTTAAAATTGTGGAATTTGTCTCTATTATAACACCTTTCAATGTATGGGCCATGTAATAGGAGCAAAATCTCCTAGAGGTAATTCTATCAACGAATTTGACCTTGACAAGCCATTCCTCTTACACATCGAAATATAAAAGTTGCAAGGTTGCTTCTTCTTGACCTAGAAGGCAAATGAAGTGATCTTGAGGCCTCCTTGATTGGGAACCAAGAAATCCTACTCTTACTCAATATAGACTCCATTCTCCCAAAGATTAAGGCACTGATCTACCAAGGGTGGTCGCTAAAACTCATATTCTCTCACATCCTTCCAGGCCTAGATACAATGGGGTGCCTAGGGCATCAATTTCCCGACAAGCTAGCCATCAAAAGAATTTGATCTCCTAGGGTCTCCTACGTTGGCCTTTCCTCTAGCTCTCCTCAAATTTTGAAGACATTCCAGCAATGGAGTTGGGAGAAAAGCCAAGCCCTAGCTCCGAGAGCAAAATTTTCCCTGCCATCCCCAAGGCTAGTACTTCATACAGTCAAAACAACATCTTTGACTGAAAATACTTTCTTTGATCCTTTCCCCACCTTGTCTAGGGTAAGAATATCATTGGTTGCTACATACTTTCCTCATACGCTAGACTGGGTGCACTTGATCCCGTGTGGTCCCGCTTCTTTAAAAGATCATTCTTCAAGAACCATTCGGGATACCAATTCTAACAAGGATTTTAGGGATTGGGGAACTCCTTCACAAGTCTTAGCCCATAAACCTAACCCTCAAATCCTCTCTTCCTTTCCCTAGAATATATAGTACCTTGCTTAGAAAGCAAGCAAGCTCCATCCTTCAAAAATTTTTGGTAAAGGGTTTGTTTGGGTCACTCAAATCCATTGAATTATCATTCATTAGTGACTCCATACATATCGGGTCTCCTTCCATCGGTGAAAGCTTGTAAATAGAAGGGGGCCTTAGCTGAGGTGACAGTGGGTTAAGTCTCCATTTCTTGCCCTTGGCCTAGCATTTTCCCTTTAGGTCCCATGCTAGGTTGAACAGTAACAGGCCCATCACTTGGACCGGTTAGGAACCTCCACCTATTAATTACATAAACCTAATAAGTGCATCTATTTGGAGCCTAGTTTACTAAATATATAAAGCTAACCAAGAACAAAATAGAATTCCAAGTGATAGAAGAGGTTATATCGATTATACAGGTACTGAATTAGTTCATCAAAGGATATATATCCGTTATACACTCAGGTCACATGGATTTCCCCTCCTACAGGCCTTGGTCCGAAGATGTCTTTCTATTTGGAGCATTTCTTAGAGTTACACGATGGTCTTATCATCTAGCCCCCTTACTTACACCGACATTGGATGCACTCACTCAAGATCCTCCTGGTTCAACTTCATGTGGGTTCGCATCGTCTTAGAGTTGAGACTAACCATCATATTTCTCAGTAGAACAGAATTTGCCAGGTGTGCCATTTAGAGGAGTCGGGGACTAAGTGGCACCTCATCTTCAGGTGCCTCGTTTACTATGAGATCACGTTTCCATTCTCTCTACAAGGATCCTAGGGCCTCCCTCTCTTCTTTTTTCCGGTAGAACAAAATTTGCTAGGTGTGCCATTTACAGGAGTCGGGGATTGAGTGGCACCTCATCTTCAGGTGCCTCATTTATTATGAGATCACGTTTCCATTCTCTCTACAAGGATTCCAGGGGCTCCCTCTCTACTTTTTTCCAATACCAGGACCAGAGATGTCTAATCCTCTTTATCAAAGAGATCCTTGCATACAAATCTCAACCCTTGCACACCTCAATACACCTTGGGATTTCTAGAACTATTACCTCTTACTTCCAAGTTGTTTAGTCTAATCCAAACAATAAGCGGTGGGAAAAGCCTCAACATGCAATAGATGGGAGAAGGGTGAGACCTCAAGGTTCACCACAACTCCCCCCCCCCCCTTTAGGAAACAAATAGGTATCTTTAAGACTATCCCGTAGATGCAATACCATGCTTCAGTCGCACTATACTCAGAGCGTGAGAGGGAATGGTTCAAGACAAAGACATCGCAAGGCACCCCGTTTACTATGAGATCGCGTTTCCATTCTCTCTACAAGGATTCCAAGGGCTCCCTCTCTACTTTTTTCCAATACCAGGACCAAAGATGCCTAATCCTATTTATCAAAGAGATCCTTGCATACAAATCTCAACTCTTGCACGCCTCAACTCACCTTGGGATTTCTAGAACTATTACCTCTTACTTCCAGGTTGTTTCGTCTAATCGAAACAATAAGCGGCAAGCAAAGCCTCAACATGCAATAGATGGGAGAAGGGTGAGACCTCGAGGTTCACCACAAACCCCCTGCCCCCCTTAGGAGACAGATAGGTATCTTTAATACTAGCCTGTAGATGCAATACCATGCTTCAGTCGCACTATACTCAGGGAGTCAGAGGGAATGGTTCGAGACAAAGACATTGTCGGGCACCTCTCGCCCACCAGACCTCCTCCTAGCCACAAGTGGCAGGCAAAGCCTCAGCATGCAATAGATGGGAGAAGGGTGAGACCTCGGGGTTCACCACAACACCCCCCCTTTACAAGACAGATAGGTATCTTTAATACTAGCCTATAGATGCAATACCATGCTTCAGTCGCACTATACTCAGGGAGTCAGAGGGAATGGTTCGAGACAGAGACATCATATGGCACCTCTCGCCCGCCAGACCTCCTCCCAACCACAACTCAATTGACAGAAAATGATCAGCAGCTTCTTCCTTTCGGTCTCGGATGTTAGGAGTAGCTCTCATTCCTCTACTCCCCCCGAGATCATACAGTAGGATTCCTTGACAGTTCCGGAGGACCCAAACAGGGAGAGATTGTATTTCTCACCTCCCTCGTCATCGGCTATCAGATTCGAGGGATGCTGACTTCATTAGCCTCATCTTCAACTCTCCTTTTGCTTCTTTGGAGTTACACAATGCAACAATGACATACTCTGTATCTCTCATTTTTGGTCGCTACATGCGATTTTATACATTCTCTAATTGTACTTTTATTTCACTTTAGTTTTATTTTAGTCATATTTGAGGCTTGTTAGCTTTGAGCTACAATGGAGTCGCATTTTCACTCCCACATATCTTGCATTTACACCACATTTATCTTATAGTCTCATTGACCTACTCTTGTGGTCACCCGAGGACAGTACTAAAATTATCTTATCTTATCTAGGTTCAAATGACCTTCCCAAATAAATGCACAAAATGCCAATTAACGAGAAATCATGTGGGTATCTTACCAAGTACATCCAAAGATGATTTGGATTGGATCATGACATTTTTTTTCATCCATCTCGATGCTTTCATGGTGGAAAAAGTGGAGAAATCAGCTCACAGGACCATTTTTACCGACGAGACCCAATTTGGCAAATTGGTGTCTGAAACCTTCCAGGAGAATTTTGAGGAATCAAATGGAATTTTTAGCAGGTAAAACTTCGTCACTTTAGTGTCGCACCTGTTTTTCCTATTCTACACACAAAGACCTTTCAAACAGTGAAAATCATCTCAACTAGAGTCCGTATGCAAAAGTTAGTGCACTCGGAAGTTGACCTTCTTGTTTCGTACACCATAATTTGAAAGGATGCCACGTTAGCCCCATTAATCATGGAGGGCGCTAGCCACGTGATCATGAAGAAGAGGACTCTAAAAGAGTCAATGTTATAACTCCAGTTAAGAGTTGAAGGAGTCAAACCTAACCACTAGCAAGCTATCGGGCTGTGTTGGGAGGAAAAGGGGTTCCATTCTTTTCGAGTGCATTTTGTTCCATAGACATACAAGGTAGCTAAGAGGGATAAGGAGAGAGCACACTGAGAGGATTTGTGCATTGTAGTAGCCTAGGGACCATAGACCTTCTTTATACTCACAACCATTTTCTATTCAGAGAAAGAGAGCAGAGCGGCCTCACCTTCTAGCTGGGTTTTCCTCTTGAAAGGGTTTTCCAAGTTATATCTTGTGTCAATTTATGGTTTGTGAGTTTTTATTTCTTTGTTCTCTATTTTTTGCATAATTATAATTTGCATGCATACACAATAAACAGTAATTTATAGATCCATAAATCTAAAGAGAAATAAGCCCTCATAGTGTAGATTTCAGACTTTTAAATATAATGCATTAGAATAAATAAACAAAAATTTGAGATGCAACTTTCAACTTGGTTATATAATCGTCGAGAATGCAAAATTAAGATTTATACCCGAAATTTTTTTATTCCTCGATCATTAATAAATCTAAGGTTATAATAAAATCTATATTAATAGTATTTATATCAATGAAAAACAGTAATCATTGCTGAACCCTATGGCCTTTTCTTGCATGCTGGAAAAAAAAATGTTTTAAAATTATAATATACCTTATGTTTCCAGTAAACTAAGAGCATTTTAAAGTATTAGAATAGTATTTTGGAGTTTCAACGAGAACACAAGATTATCAAAATTAATTGTTAGAAATGTGACTAGTGCTTGCATAATTCAACTCTGGTCTAAATTCTAAATTCAGATCTTGCTTTACATACTGAATCCAAGTAAAAGTTTATCAAATGGTTATTTCACGGGTTTCAATTTTGCAATCACTCATTACACTTGACCAAGGAGAATAAGGATATGCATATACCTTGCAAAACCTGCCTGCTTCATATTTAGAAACATGTTCGAGGTATTGTTGATATTCAGCAGGGGCTTGATTCCTCACTGCTTTAAATCGCTCAGAGGATGTTGTAAGCATCTGTAAAAAAGGAAGTGCCGTAATGATGGCTTGATTGGCCCCACAGAGTTCAAAATAGGCTGCCAACAATTGAATTTCAAGTAATGTTTGTTGGTCATGGTGGAAAATAATAAGATCTGAATAGCCTTACCAAGACTCTAACTCGTTTCTTGCAGAGGTAGAGAGCAATAGCCTTGCCAATTTTTGACGTTGAGCCAGTGAGGAATACTTCATCTACATCGTGTGGAAGTTCATGTAAAAGCACAGCTGTCGTTAAAGTATTTCCATGGGCCACCCGAACGTGAAGATTAGGATGCTTGTTCACAAATAGTTGTCCCCCTCCATTCAAGACCTCATTCTGATCACAACTTGATGATAGCAAGAAATATTAGATAAAAGTTAAAAATACTTTAAACAGGGGAGTTTGAAATACAATGGATGAAAGACGGGTAACAAGACACTAATCTGATTTGTGAGAGATCAGTGATCAACAGATTGAACACAACGCACCTTAACTAGACCTCCGAGAGAAATTACTTTCACTCCCATTCTATCTGCTTCAAGAATGGCCTCCTCAATAAGTTCGTTGATTTTATCCTTTCCAAATGGCAGGAAAAACTGCAGCACAGACATGTGAATACTGTAAGCTCGAGCAGACCTCTGAGTTTATTAGACTTCCAACTTCTCTATATTTTATTCCATGCTTCCAACCTTCACATTAAAAGGTGTAGCGAGTGCGTGTGCATGTAAAATGACCGTGAAGGCTGACATTCTGAAAATGAATTAGTGATTTCCATCCACTTTAACTATAGCAAAGATATAATTGGCATGGGTATGAAAATGAAGTGTTATGTGTGAGGAGATTCTAGGTTCAAATTCCCTGATTCCCTTATAAACAGGCAAAAACAAACTAACAAAACAAAAAACTATTGCAAAGATATATTGATAGTAACTTTCCTATTAAGAGTGCCAACCAAACCCTTCGTATATTTATGAAAGCTACCATAAAACGAAGAGTAAAAAGCCGTAGAACCTGAAAACCAAGTCGCGGTATAGCCCATGTTTCCTGGTTAAACTCTCCAATAGTGTACCTCGAGATTATATGTGTGTTTGTCCACTGCCATCCAAAGAAACCAAGCAAGATGAGTGGCATAATAGGCCACACATACCATTGAGAAGAACATGGCTGTGCGGCAAAAGATCGCACAAAATATGGAATATGAACAAGGCCTGTGAAGTCTACACCATGACCCAAGAACACAAGATCTGGAGCTCTCCTCTTCTGACCTGTTCACAACCCTTAATAAGTAGTTTTCAACAAGAATCCCAAAAAATAACTTCCATTTAATAAGAAGTCTCAGAAGTTATTTAATACACAATGAAATTGGAACAGCATTCAGGTTGATGAAACCAACCTTGGCAACGCATGTTAAAATGGAGATTAAAGGCCTCTTGGTTTAATGTCCCTCCCAAATAATCGTATAGAGGCATAAAGAGGCAATAATTTGAATTCAGTTTGGTGTGATGCACATGATGATACCTGAGTTCAGAAATGTTTTTCAGTTGTGTTTATATATAGAGGATCAAAACGTGAGAGAAAAAGGAATTCCTATTGCTTACTAATTAGTTGATCTGATTCTGCAAAGTAGACAGTAACCGCTTGAACTATTTCAATGAGGCTAGAAACAAACTATTTACTTACGAGGGCGTCACTAGAAGATACTTGAGCGGTGGAAACGTACGAAAAGCCCACAGGGGAACTACCTCAGCATTTGAGTGAATCATAAACTTCATGAAATCAAACCCCAGGAAGTATACAAAGAACATGCCAATAGATCCCTCGCCCATCAAAACCACCCCAAATATGGGAATCCCCATCAATGAAACCATCACTAACTGCTCCAAGAAAGAGGTGGTACCAGCTGCTCATAAGATAAAACTATAATCATATTTACCATTCCTTAGAACAATAAGCTGTGAAAACTATGGAAATTTAGCTTAGAGCTTATAAATCTTGGTCAATTTTACTCGTTCCTAATATGAAACTGTGAAATGTTTAGCGAATTCAAATTTCAAAAAAAAATTATACATTCTATTTGAGAGATTTTTAAAGTAAAATATTTTTTCCTTGTAAAATTTGTTAGCAGATTTTTTTGGGAAAAAGCATGAAACCCCTAAAATTTTCCATGACAATAAAGTATGAAATAATAAGCGACAAACTTAAGCTAAATTTGAACATTACCTGTTGAAGGTTCAGGCCTGGTGGATGTATGGTGAAGAGAATGGTAATTTTCAAATAATGAACCTCTGTGAAAAGATCTATGAATGCAGTAGTAAAGTAACTCAGTTGGGCCCATGTGCAGCAGCAAGACTGAGATCACCCCTCTGTAATTCCAGATTGGAAGATTGCTTAACCCAGGAAAAAAACAATAGCCCAAAGTTGCCACCCAAGCTTGAAATATTATATAATTATCCCTGCACGCCCCCAAAAGATTATGTATGATTATTCCCCTGATTGGAATGTAACTGCAGCAGTGGACTGTGAATTTGAATTTCGCTTTAACTCCTCCATAAAAACCAAGCAAACATAATATAGTTGCCAATCAGGCATAGTTAATTAAGCTAGTTTAAGGAGGAGTCAATCCTCACCAGTGTAATTCTCTGTCAATCTGATCGAAATCGGTTGAGAAAGGGTGAATTTGTTGTCCCTTTGAAAGAAAATCCGCTCGAGAATAAAGGTGCCAAGTTTGGTATATCACACACCTTAAGAAAGATATTACGAGAACGTACGCGAACCAGTAATCATTATGATTTCCACGAAACCATATTTCATGAGCAGCCATTAGTGCTAAGGGCACATATAGATAATACTGCAAACCAAACCATGAAAAACAGAACATCAGAGCAGCCATGGTCACCGTATATTTAATATGAATTTAACCATTAGAGTGAAGAGCTGCAGGTGCTATGGAAGTTGATGGACAAAAACGTGGTGTTTTGCCTTTACCTTGTAGTTGTTGAGGCTTTCCCAGGGCCATTTGAACAGAGGAAAATTGCCTTGCTGCATGCTGTCTCCAGAGTATGATCAGAACAAATATGGTTCCTGCTGTTCTGCTGTGTTAAGCCACCAAGGGGTAAGAGAAGTTATGCAAACCAACTAATCGGGCTCTGCAAAAGAGTGCGGGGCGTGAATAAATGAGTGACAACAAACATTCTAGCTACCACTAAACCAGTCATTTAATTCGACCGCTAAAGCGAGCGTCCAAAAGCTGCCAAGTCGCTCGCCTTCAAAATTTTATAACTGGCATTGAAATTTTATAACGTTATTAAGAACGTTGTTGAGATTGGATGACAAAGGTAGACCACGGGGTGGGTTATTAAGAACGTTGTTGAGATTGGATGACAAAGGTAGAACACGGGGTGGGACGATGGGACCATTGTAAAAAGATTCCAAATCAAAAATCTATCAAAATTTTAGGCTAGAGTTGGAATTGGTGGGATAATGGGACAATTGTAAATAGGTTCCAAATATTAAAATTTTATAGGCTGGAGTGGGAATTAGTGATAGGACTTGTTTTTCATATAAATGAAATGAAATGAAATTTGGGATAGTGATTTATATATAATAAAATATTATTATTATATTATAATATATAAACAATTAATATTTCCATATATTTCATTTTTCACATTTTTTATAAATAAATTTTATATCTCTTATATCTATATTTTTAAATAACACATGTATTATACAGTAAAATTATTGGTTTTTAACTAAACAATATTCACACGTCTCCAAACAACACAAAAAGTCTATATATGTAAACAATGTGTAGTGAATTTTTAATGAAGTGAGGATAGACAACACTTGGCCATGAGTTTTATATTTTAAAATTTTTAATTTTATCTAGTTCTTGGGATAATCTATTTAACTAGGGGTTTGTCAGACGCTGGGAGCATTTATTGTGAAGTTTCACAGAAAAAAAAAAAATGTTGAATACATCAAGCAGATGAAGAAGCAATATGTCCCATAGGCTATCTTTAGCCTCGTGGATGTTAAAATAATTTCTTCTTCTTCTTCTACAAAATTTTATAGAAAGAAAGAAAGAAAGACATTATTTTAACGTCCACGAGGCTAAAGATAACCTATGGGATAGATTGCTTCTTCATCTGCTTGATGTATTCGGCCCTTTTTTTGTGAAGCTTCACAATAAATGTTCCCAACTTCTCGACAAACCCCTCGTTAAATAGATTATCCCAAGAGCTCGTTGTTAGCATATCTGCAGAACTTTCTTTGTTGTCTTTGAAGGCCTCACATTCTAAAATGAAATGTTTTTCTGTTTCCACTTTTCCATAAGAACAAAAAATGCATACCCTTTCCTCCCACACTTCCTTTGGCCTTTTCTAGCGCCCTGTTTCACAACAGAGTCGATGAGAATTAGTCCTTAACTGAGCAATAAGAAATTTGGCTCTCCAAGAGATATAATTGACCTCTATGTATGCTTTTGGTTGATGATTATGAGTGGGATTAAACACTTCAATATAGTAATTTTTCTTTCTTCCTAGCTCCTTATCCCAAGTACGTTTGTGGAACTTTTCCATAACAAAAGCTTTTATCTCTGTGTTGTTTATGGGACACGCATTCAAGCAAATACCCCATTTACTAAACCATTTGTTATTTTGCTGCATCCAAATTTTTTTGCTCTTGCACAATCTATCATTAAAGACAACCTTATGCCATCTACCATCTTCCATTTGCTCAATTTTTTTTAAATACCTTATGACTCGCACCATAGCAATTGCTTCAATAGGAGCAGTCCCTGTTTCATAAGGAACTGCACTTTTCATCTTAAATTTGTTTGTGATCAAATGCTTCTGAATTTTCTCAATTTGTCTCCACTGCATGTCGGAGGTACTACTAGCCCACAGTTCACAACCATAGAGAATCACCGGAATCACTAGAAGCCCAAAAAGAGTTTGACTGGTCTTCCAATCCCATAACTCTGCCTCTCTACACCTATTTTGAAAAGCATAAAATGCTTTCCAACCCCCCAAAGTTATTTTCTTTCTACAACCATTCCAGCTTAGATTTTTGTTGAAGTCAATCCCAAGGTATTTGTAATCCACAACTTCTTCCATAATGTTGCCTTCAAAGTAGAACTCATGTTGGTTATGTTTTCTTTTCTTAGAGAAGACCACTACTTTCGTTTTGCTAATATTGACTTACATCCCCACACTTCTACAAAAATGCTTAAGGGATAGTAAGTGCTCTTGCAAACCAAGAGTCGAGTTAGCAATCAAAATAAGATCATCTGCATACAAAAGAAGCCTTATAACAAACTGGCACAAATAGATACCAACACCCCATTGCGAATTTAACCGCTCCTCAAGCTTGTCGATATATAAACCAAGAAGGCTAGTAGACAATGGGCAACCTTGCTTGACCCCGATATCGCTTCTAAAACTTTCAAAAATGCCTGCTAAAGTTCTAATTTTGACTTTCACATCTTCATACAACCTATGCACAACTGCTCTCAAATGTTTAGGAACCCCAAGTTCCTGCATTCTCTGCCAAAGTTTATCCCTAGGAACCAAGTCAAGCGCTTTTCTGAAATAAGCAAAGCAACAAAAGGCTTCTTCCTTTTTCTCCCAAACTTTTTCAATGATGTGCCTTAAAGTTATGTAATGATCAACTGTGGAATGTTTAGGTCTAAAACCTACTTGCCCTTTAGCACGCTTATCTCTTTCTTCTGCCCACTTGCTAATTTTGTTTTCTAGCATGCTTCCAAATAGCTTTGCAAACAGAGGGTTTATCATGATGGTCCTATAATTGGAGGGATTATTGACGTCACCACTCTTCAAAAGAGATATTGCCATACTAGTTGACCAATCTGTGGGGAGCCCTTGTTGTATGATGTTGTTGAAGATTTTTTAAATGTGAGGTGCAAGAATCTTTGAGCCCCACTTTAGATATTCTGCTTGGAGTTCAGCTAAGTCTTTTTCTTTTCCAACGCCCAACTTCTTGATACCCATCTCTACCTCTTGTACCATGAAGAGTTCAGTATCAATGTTGACCAAGGGGGGAGGGTCAACCTTGGGAACCTACTCATAGAGTTGTCTTGCATAATCAAACCATTTAGAAGCTATAATATTATTTCCAATTTGTATCTTTTTCGGTTGGAGCTCCTTCCAAAATAATTTGCGATTATTTTTCCCAAGAGAGATTAGTTATTCCCTCCTTGAAACCATGAAATCGACCTTTTTCTTGCTTAATAACTGCTTGTACAATTTGAGCTTTATGTTATCCTTGTTTGACTCTTTCCACATTCTCCTTTCCTTTTTGCATTCTTCGTCAAACCAAGCATTAACCTGAAAGCAATTTGCTTTAGACTTCTTAATTTTTGTACTTTTGCACTTTGCAAGTGCGCATTGAATTAAATGTGTTAATGCATGACTATGAAGGTCGTGACTTGTAATTTTCTCATTCTCAAAGAGCCTCTCTAGCGTCATTTTGAAGGTATTACAATTTTCTGGCGTCAAAAGAATTCTGCCCTGTGGGAGATTTTGTTGGACATGCTGAATTTTTGACTCTAATTGTTTTTTTCCAATCCAAGAGAAACATAAGTAAATTGCCTTGTGATCTGATTTCAAATCCCACAGCTGATCTCCAACCAAAACGTCTTCCATTTTCTCACACAAACCATGCGAGCAAATTACATAATCTACCACACTTGCTCCATTGTAAGTATTGCAAGTGAAATTACCGGACTTTGCCCATCTAGTCAAGCCATTACAAATGACTAAATCAAAGGCCCCACATAGAGTAAGCAATTGTTCACCAAAGATATTGCATCCCTTGTCCTCTGAAATTCTTTCCCACTGATGATTACTTTCTTTTGTAAGCCAAATAGGGTCACAATCATCTTTACAACAAAGAATGCTAGCTTGCTCACTTGCAGTCCTAGCATTGAAATCACCCACTATAAGGACTTCACCTAGCTGTGAATATGTTGCAATATCCACTTTTAAAGCTACAAATGGATCTTTGTGGTCAAGCCCTCTACCTTTGTAGATTTTTGAAACCTGTGGTGCAAAATAGCATGCTGCAATTCTAATGCGGTTTCCATTTTCTGATATTTTAAACCAAATTACTTATTTGAGTCTTCTTTTTCTAACTGAATAAGACGACATTCTTTCTCCCTTACTAAAACCATGATACCCCCGTGGCCTTTGCCATTCCCTGCTGCCTTGTTCCACACTACCATCTTCCAGTATCCTTCAAACAAAGGTGTCTTGCACCCTTCATGCTCATGTGTTCTATGAGGCAAATTATGTCTCTATTTTCCGCAATAGGCCCTAACCCAGGTCCTTGTCTCCATGGGTAACCTCTGTAGTTCCAACAAAATAATCTTAAGGAAACCTGGTTATGACTTGATTGCTATTTATTTTGACATGCAAGACTCATATTGGAGTCTTTGTCCCTATTTTCTCATACCGACCTCGCTTTCTGATTTCCTATTAAAGAGTTTGTTGCATCTTCTTTATTACCATCTTGCTACTCTGTTCTGGAAGGAGGTCCAAATTGTGCTATCACAGCTTTTCCTTTATAAATCCATGCTCTCTTTCCTTCATCTCTTACTACCCTAACCTTTAAAATCTCTTCCCTTCTTTCCTCCTGTTGTTTTATAGTTAAATCTTCTTCTATGAAAAAACGAGAACCCCTCAAGAGATGTTTCTTGCTTAGAATAGTATATTTATCACGCAAGCTAGGCATAATGACTTTTATGGGCTTGGCTCTCTCCCCGTTAAACTCACCCACCCTCCATGCTTGACATATTTGTCCTTGCCATAGCAACTTGTCTTTCAAGAAGTCTCTTGCAAGGTCAAGAATACATTCATTTTTCCCATAGTCTTTCACCCCTTTAATAATTATGTTTGCTGCTGTATTTTGTCTTTCCTTGCCTTCACTATCTTGCATTTTGTCAACCTGAATATTTGTTTCTCCTTCTTTATTAGCAGAATTGCTAATAACTTGAGCCCAAGTTTTCGAAACTTTGGTGGAATCTCCTTTCATTTCTTCTCTTGCATTCTCTTCATGTTTGTTTATGTGGACAATAATTTTCCCTTTATCTTGGGATGATTTCACATTCACCACCTCTATACTTTCCACTACAGATTTCTTTATGTTTTGCACATCTGCCTTCATGCGTTGCCATTCTGTATTCCCTATCAAGAGAGCTTCCTGTAGCAATGCCACTTGTTCTTTTAAAATTTTATTGCTTTCTGCTAATGCATTGTTCTCAACCGTTATTATATGAATTTTATGATCTCTTTCCTACCCTTTAGCTTCTAAAACCTCCAACCCTTGTTTTGCATTTAACAATTCTTTCACATAAAGATCAGATGACCAAGTGAGAGGTGTGGATGTGGGACTATATTTTACAAAATCATCAATGACTTTTCCTTTGGACTTCTTGTTGCCACGTGCTTGCGCAGGAGACTTGTTTGAGTGCTTTTTGAGAAGGGCTCGATTACTTTTCTTTTGAGACCATTTCTTCCTTGCTTGCTCCCATTTTAGACGGGCTATTCTTCTTTTAAAATGCCCCGATATTGTTTGGCATTGACCCAAACCCACTTCCCAGCTTTGGAGGATGAGGCAATTTTCACTTGTCCTAAATCATTTGTCTCCACATGCTCTGAAATTTCTGGTTCCTTTGTCATGTTTGAATGCATTTTTTGTTGCTTGCTCGCTGCTTGATACTTCTGCTGCATAAAAACTCCCTGCTCTCACACTGCTCACTACTCACTGTTCACTGCTTGCTGCTCTCACTGTTGCCCATACTACTCACACTGCTCTACTCTGCTCATATTGCTGACCACATTGTTCACATTGCTCACCACACTGCTCAATGGTTGGACAAAAACCTCCGGCCAATTCAAACCCAGCTGCTCAATAATTCTTCCATTATTTTCTTGGAATTTTTTTATGGTTTAGTGATGTCCTTTGCACTGCTTGTGATAGAGGGTGAAATTGTAAAGCTCTATGGTTTATTTATTAATGTGCACAACCTCGCAATGACAGTATTAGTCCTTCAGAAAATTTCCATTCAAGGTAGTTTCAGAATATCCGTCGACGGTGAAGTTTTTGACGGACAATCGGCTCCTACAAACTTTTATATTTTATATTTTCATTATTTATTTAATATTTAATGAATCAAAATCCTCACAACTTTATTTCAAAATATTCAATTTTAATTAAATAAATAAATAAATTTGAAAATTAAAATTTATTTTTTAAAATAATCAAAGTTCACATCTTAATATCTATTATTAAATTAATTTAAAAATTTTTTTTTTATATACTTTAATGAGTATAAAATATTAAAATTAAAATTATAATAATTTTTTAAATAAATGAAATATTACAGAATAATATTTTTAAATAGATATAAACATTTTTGCGGTATGTTCACAATATTGATATCACTCTAAGGGATGTGAAGGGTAAACCAATTCACGATATTGATATTATTCCAAGGGTTGTCAAGGGTAAACCAACCCATCTAAGGGGATTCAAGGCAGGTGCAACAGGGCTTCTGGTTTATCTTCGGTGTCAACTCCTGTGAATGTAATGTCCAACAAGGAAACGACTTAATGAGACCTAAAAACAAAACGTCCCCTGTTAAAGGGTTCAATATGTTAGTAGGATATCTAGATATGAATATTAGGGAGGAGGTGGTTGGTTTTTTTTTTTGGTTAATTATAGGCCTTGTAATGGCACTCATCATTCGTTTTTTTTTTTTTGTTAATTGTAGGTTTTGTACTAGCAGTCATTGTCCTAAGAGACCTAGCAGTGATAATAGTAGTAATAGGAAGTTTTTTGTTTTGAACAATAAACAGAACAGTATGGCTAGATTGGATAAAGGTTATAGGGGCTTCTGGTTTATCTTCAGTGTCAGCTCTTGTGGATGTAATGTCCAACAAGGAAACAACTTAATGAGACCTGGAAACAAAATGTCCCTTGTTAAAGGGTTCAATATGTTAGTAGGATATCTAGATATGAATATTAGTGAGGAGGTGGTTGGCTTTTTTTGTTGTTAATTGTACGCCTTGTAATGGCAGTCAACATTTGGTTTAATTTTTTGTTAATTGTAGGTTTTGTAATGGCAGTAATCATCCTAAGAGACCTAGCAATGATAATAGTAGTAATAGGAAGTTTTTTGTTTTGAATAATAAACAGAATAGTATGGCTAGGTTGGATAAAGGTTGCATCAAAACAATCTATTTTTGCAGTTATTTTGTATTTAGACAATGTAAAAGTAATATAAATTTCTAATGCGCGCACACACACATATATGTATAAGGTCATCTCTTCCATTGAAGAGCTATTGCAGGTACAAATGAATGAAGTTTTTTGCATCAGAGAATTTTCATCTTGGTGCGATCGCCTCTATACCGAGCAAGCATGTATCATTTTCACAAGTGGCATATATATATATATATA
Organism: Pinus taeda; assembly: GCA_000404065.3. Taxonomy (NCBI): domain Eukaryota; kingdom Viridiplantae; phylum Streptophyta; class Pinopsida; order Pinales; family Pinaceae; genus Pinus; species Pinus taeda. Next base: position 321,017 of record APFE030980434.1, read on the forward strand.
TAACAAAACGCAATCAATACATTTATTTGATCGATTTGGAAGACAGATATCTAAATAATTCTACTCACATAGACTTCCATTCAAAAATTTTTGCATTATAATATTAATTTTAATGTAAATATAAAAATTGTAAATATAAATAAGAAATGGTAATATTAAAAAGTAATAATAATCAAACTTTTGTTGCATGATTGTGTTTATAAAAATATAAAAATAATAGTTTATAAATTTGGATTACATTAAAATTAAAATATTAAAACGCAATATAATAATGACGACAAAAAATTATCACAACAATAAGTAATTATCCTCACTAAAACATTAAATTAAGAATAAGAATATATAAAATGGGGTTAAAAACCTTAATTGAAAAGTAAAAAAAAGTAATAATATCAAAGTGAAGTGTGTGAAGAGTAATTTTGTTTACATTTTTCGATCACTCATTCAAATTTTTTGGTTGAAGTGTTGCTTGTGTTGTTTATCCTCATGACAACGATTCACATTTTGGTAAAACTACAACAAAAAATGTGAGTGATCAATAAATCCATTCAATTCTTTTGGTTGAAATGTTGCTAATGTTGTACATCCTTATGACAATGACAATTCCTATGTTGGTACCAAAAAAAATTAATGTGAGTGATCAATAAAAATAAAAATATATAAATTTGATTGAATTGTTTTGGTTGAAATGTTGCTAGTGTTGTACATCCTTATGACAATTCCTATGTTGGTACAAAAAAAAATTAATGTGAGTGATCAATAAAAATAAAAATATATAAATTTGATTGAGACCTTAATTGGAATATAAAAATGGCAATAACAATAAAACTTATCATATCAATAAATAATTGTCCTGTAAAAATAGTAAAAAAAAAATATATTAATTAATTCACATAAAAGTGATATATATATATTATTATATATATATTTATATATAATTTATATAAAAAGTTTAATGATGAGATAGTAAAATAAAATATATGAAATTTAAATCACCCATTAAAAGTGATAATAATAATAATAAATATATAAAAGTCAATGATGACATCATAAAAAAGGGTGGCATAGTACTTTTAGAAAGTTATATATTAAATGTTTTTAATTCCTTTATATAATTTTAAAATAGAATTATATTATAAAAGATGTTATTTAGTTGCTAATTTCTTTAATAATAAAAACTAAAATGAATACCTTAGATTTGGGTGACCAAGTGGTATTTGAAGGCATCACAAATTTTCATGTGAGGCATTGCATCAATAATTAATATGGGAGAATGGTGATGCTCCAAGTCGGACATTTTCGTAGGCCCCAAGCAATGCAGGTGTTGGGGTGGCAAGAATGTAAGAACACGGCATCTAATGTTAACTTGGGAGAAGCAATCTCATTTAACAACGAAGTAACCCATTCAAGTGGGGTGGAAAGAATGTAAGAACATGGCATTTAATGCTAACTTGGGAGAAGCAATCTCATTTAACAACGAAGTAACCATTCAAGTGCTCACTTGCACAAAAGCTGTTGAAGAGAAGGTTAGTGAAGCTACCCAACACAATTCTAGTCACAGAAGGTTTGTTGCAATGTCGAGGGAGCGTGGTTGTCCAAGGAAAGGGGGAAGAGACCAAGGCCAACAAGCCCTCCTCCCAAGCATGGCCTTGGCGCTGAGTGTTTTGACGAGGATCTTCTCTGAAGAATATGGCATATGGCAGCAAATATGGAAGCTCGGGAGCTCAATAACACAGGTAACAACCTTTGGGCACTGAGGTTGTCGACCCTAATCACAAGTGGGAACCATGAAAATGTTGAAAACGTTTCTTTATTTTTGTTGTTCATTTGCTCCCCCACTTGGTTTTTCTATGACATAATTTGTTCTCAGAACTTGCATGGCGTCCATCTGATTTCCTATATTTGGATAGACAATCCTCCCTACTAACAATTTCAGACTTATTAGCCATTTTGCTTTTTACACAAGCTCAAATTAAACAACATCCAACAAAAACTTCTATTACTATATACATAAATTTTCTGTAACATAACGATTTCTTACTTTAAAATTAAATTTTAAAATTATATATATTATTTTATAAAACCATTAAAAAAATTCATAAAACTTTAAAATATTAATTTAAATTTGATACAAAATCAAAATATTTAATATACAAAGTAACCATTATGTTAATTTTAACGCATTCAAAAGCGGAGCAATAAATTTTTATTTTTAATTTTTTTTTTAAACAATAACATTCAATGCATATCAAACAAATAAAATATATCTATCCTACAACAAAGTCAAAGCATTGTAACTTCCAAAGTAATCTTCATAATAAATATATTATATTCAAAACCCTAATTGGTATAAATAAATATATTATATTCAAAACCCTAATTGGTATAAAATGTGTATTTTCTAGAATGCCAACAATAGACAAAGCAAATCAAATGCGGAGAATCCATTATGCAACGATTTCTACCAACTCGAAGCATCTTGATTTACAAACCAGCCTTCATAATAAATATACGACATTAAAAACCCAACAGCAAATTGTGTAAGACTCGTTTGTGTGGACCCATTCTCCGTTTGTTGCTTCGCCATCAATACCCTTTTCTATCAATACTCTTTATGGATTTTTTTCTTTTCTTAAAGGTGACATTGTTTTTACTTTAAAATCTTAATCACTTTGAAAATCAATATTGTCTCAATAAAATTGCTAAAACATTGCCCTTTCCAAGTTTTGTTTCTCTTCTTCTTTTTTTATTTTAATTAGGAAGATGCAATTAAAGTAAAACTACTTTCCTATTTATTTTAAAATTAAAATGTAATTAAAGTAAAAATGGGTTTAGTATCAAAGTTTGGTTTTGTTTTGTTTTCTTTATTTATTTTAAATATAATTTTTTATTTTTTATTAAAAAATGATTTGTAAAATTTTGAAAATGAATAATTTTTTCAAAAGGTAAACTTCTGTAATTCATAATATTATGAAGAAGGAATGTTTTTCGTAAATCACATAATAATTTTTATTGTCAACGTATTTCGAACCACTAAATATGGTTTATCATAAGGACTTGGATGAAAATATTGATCCAACACCTAAATTATACACCATTTTTATACACCCTAAATTATTTATATTCAAGCTAAATCCATGTTTGACACCATTAAAATACTTTGATAAAGTTTGTAAGCATTTATTTTTAATTGAGAAGATGCATACAAAAATAAAATAAAAAAAAACATATTCGTAAATCATACCAATTCTAAATTAAGAATGTGGAAGTATTTATATATATAAGGTTGTATGTTGAACTTGATTTGAACATATGCTTAATAGATATGTAGCATTCCTCCACTACCCTCTAGCATTGATATTGTAATTACTAATAACACACACATACACATATATATATAATATGACAGAGTAGCAAAATATATTTTTAGAAAATCATAAACCATAAACTACAAATATGTCATAAACAGAGTTTAAACACTTCTATGATAAAAATTTTCAATCGATTATCGACCTTAAACAAACCAACTAGCTATAGATCACGCTACTTTTGCTCTCTTGGCAGCCTGTTACCCTCAAGCTGGGGTCGTGACTCCATAATGTCAACAACTATCCAAGCCATGTACATATTCAGTACCAAATATGAATAGGGCCAACGTACCAAACACCAACAATCTCCAACCATCTAGCTAACATCCTCTAACAACCTCACACCCAAGCATTGCACCCCCTTCTCTGCATTCGTAGTCCCTCGGGTTGTACCACTACCTCCAGGGTGATGAACTCATGTCAGATAAGGATGTTTGAGAACCCTGTGCCTTCCAGGAGTTCCTACTACCCTTAAGGGTCTCTAGATAACCTTCATGCCCTCACATAGGGACACTTGTCCCTAGTGGTCGATATTTAACTGAATGGATAAACCACCTTTCTTAGGCAAGGTACCCCTTACTTTATATTTTAATAATAGATTATAATATATAATATATTTTCATATCAAGACTTGTGTCCTTATAATATTGGCTAGGGATAACATAATGTTTTCCTAGCTTATCCCCCTTGTAAACTCCTGAGCTCATTCACTTTTCTTGTCATGGAGTCTTAGACCCCATACTCATTTTGTCCCTTGTTTTGTAATCGTGGTGTTATTTTATTAATCTTGGTATATTTACATATTATGTCCTCTAGGCTTGCTAGCCTTTAACACATAGGCTCTTTTCCCCGACCACGTAGGCATTCTGGCCTTAAAGAACATCCATACACTGCCCCACTAGTCTATCGTATTTACACACATAGAGGCACGCAAGCCTCAATAAAACCCAATTCATCAACCTAATTAGCATGTACTGACTCACTAGCCTAAGAGACACACACACACTTTTATTACAATTTGAGGTTTCAATCGAGAGTATTACATTCCCCTCCCCCTTATTTATGGATTCAAATACTTGCATAGTAAAAATTTACAAATAATTGCTAAAATTATTATTGCATGGCATCCACATGTAATAATAATAATTAACCCCTTGTTAGCAACACTCAACTAACTTCATCTTGGTTTCCCATTGACACCTGGAAACCATATGTAACTTATGCTAGTAAGGCATCTTCTCTATTGGTGATGCAACTTGAGACTAAGTTTGCTTACATTCAATTCAATATGCCTAACATGCTAGCCATTATCCTTTCTAGATTTCACGTCAATCCTAATGCATAGGCTCTGATATATAAACAAGTTCACCTCATTGTTATTTATGATTATTATTTTGTTTATTAATATTGTCATAAATAATTGAACACAAATTTGAAATAGTATTGGGAATAATGTTGTACATGTGGACAACATCTATGTTAAAAATATGCCCAGGATAGTGTGAAAGAAGCTTGCATTTCCTTGGTATTCATATATTCTTTTGCCTGCCCACATATAATTTTTATAGATGAGTTGTTAACTACATCTACAACATGCTCTCTGTTCTTGACAGCCAATAACTTCCTCCCAATGGTACACAATTTTGAATGTGTTGGAGAATTCTGAATGTAGTCCCATTCTTTCTTCATTTGCATTGGCCTCAAATAAAACAAGCTTGTAGTGATGATGATCATATCCATACTCCATTAATCATGCAATGATTTTTACTCTCAAAATGAAAATGCTTATCAATTCTACATTTTTATCTACCACCTCTCCATGTGGAAAAACATAAGATGTTGAAAGTTTCTCATGCTTATCAATTATTCTCTCTTCATTTGTTATAAATATACATTATGAAGAGCAAGAGCAGGCTACATTGAGGACAACAAGAACACACACACATATACACAAAGAAGAACATATGATCGGGAAGGAATTCCAACCAACATTTTATTAGACTTTGGGTATATTTATACATAGTTGATATAGTTGGAGGGGTTGTACCTAGTCACAACCAACCTTCATTCACTTTATCTTACACATTTACCGAGGATTACTGTCATTTACATGATACATAATGTATGATGACGACATAGATCTAAAACCATTAGAACATCTCCCCCCACCCTCAATGCCTTGCTCTCCATGAGCAAGGATGCATCAATGTCTTGTACCACTACTTGATGTAGAAGTATCATTATTGTACATCCACCATGCGTACCAATCTACATAGGTAACTCAACCGCAACAACTACCAGTTAGATAGGATGATGCGTGTATATGAGGCTCACTGTGACTTCTTCATGTCTGATGGTTGCTTCTTGCAGATCTCCACTATTCACATTCTCTATAGTATTCTCAACCTCATAGATTGCTTCACTCAACCAAGAACTATCGAGAAACTCCTCTCAAGTCTGGGGGATTCCTTTTCTCTCTTTCTACGGACGAGTCCAACACGTGACTGTCATTCTTGGGAGTCCTCCATCTAAACATAAAATAAGTGAAATGTATGCATACCAACCATCCTACTTCTTACCTCTGTCACAATCCAAGGGAAATTTTGCAAATTTATAAGAGGAGATTTAATCCATTCATTCTTTTGATGTTGTCATCATTTTCAATTTTCATTTTTTTTGTGTTCTGCTTATATGATTTCCTATTCTTGAGTGTTTTCTCTGTTGTAAGTCTTTAAGCTCAAACTTATTTTCTTGTTCTGTATAGAGCTTGTATGTAATAGATTCCATGAAAGATTGAACATGATTCTTCTATGACTCAATTAACAATTTTTACAATCATAGTCGACTAGTATTCTACAGACATCAACAAAAGACTCGACTCGACTCTAACATCCTTCGCGATGATATATATATATATATATTATATTATATATTATATATATAATTATATATATTATATATAGTATGTATATATTATATATACATTATATATATATATATGTATATATATATTTATTATATATATATATATATATATATATATATATATAATATATATATATATATGTATATATATATATGATATATATATATGTATATATATATATATATAGATATATTATATAGATATATATTATATATATATATAAGGCTCCCTAATTTTAAGTAATCCAAGTCTAAATCAGATTAAATAATGCAACAAGCACATTAAATCACTTTGACAATGGATCAAAGTCGGTTTCTCCAATGAATTCCCATGTTCTTTTTATACTGATCAATTTTATTTTAGGTCTACCAACATTATAACAAATCTACAAATATTAATGAATAGTCAAAGTATAGTCCGTAGACTTGGTATGTTAGACATGGAACCGCGCAAATATTATTTTGGAAATCTCTGCAACCTTTAGTCGAGTAGAAAATCTAGATTAAACTTCATTATATTCATCGACCATCTTTAATGGTTTCTTTTATCATCCTTCTTATAATCTCAAATTTCCTATTATCAGACAGTCCCTTTTCCATGTTGAGTTTGTAAAGTTGTAATATCTTAGTACTACATCAACTAAATTGATGAATTAATTGAATTGACTACCAAGTCAACTCCATCGACTTGGTCCGTCAAAGTCAGCTATGCTTTGCCCGCTACGTCTATTGTTTCCAAGACTGCGAAGTAGACAATGAAATGTCTACTCACAAATGTGTTGTATTCTCTTTTTACTTCAATACTACTAGACTCTGGTCGCTTGGATATTGCAAGATGTTCATTTTTTGGCCTCTTCGTTACTCTCAAAAGCATCAGAATCTTCATCATCTTCATCAAATGGATCTTCTTCTTCAAACTCATTGGACAAGTTGCTTTGGGTTTTATCATCAATTTCAGATTCCTCTTCACTCGGATAGTCATTCATTGGGTTATTCTGATCATTAGAATCATCAATATTGATTTCTGATTCTACCGTAATGCCATAGTAAAATTGTGCACACTATACGTTTTATGTGTAGACAACTTTTCCTAATATCTACATGTTGACGTGCTAAAAACACCAACATTCAGGGCGTCTCCCCGATATGAATTCCCAATTAGACCTCACATCATTTGGATTAGGAGCCCCATCCAGAATATGGACCGGTTGCCGAAATAGTGGGTTTCAGTGGTATGTCTTGGCTGCAATAACGCATAGAATGATGTATTTGTGACTTTGGTGAAACAAGTGTGTGACTCTATGGAGATTCAAGTGCAATGCATGAGAGGTTCTAACACAACAAGGGGAAAATGAGTGAGCTCCTTAGAATATTTTAATAGTATGCAACTTAAAAGGAACACACAAGCATAAAAGGAACCATAAGTTAGTCTGCAAAAAAATTCACAAGATAACCATGATTGAAATATACAACAACACACATTCAAAAAGATCATACTAATGCAAATGAAATAGTTCATAAGCGTTATCATAAGTGAAATAAAATATATTACAAACATAACAAGAATAGTCCTACTATATTCACAACATATGCATGAAAAGGTGCCGACTCTGAGCTTTTATTAAAGTGAAAGTCCCAAACATACATATACAATTGTCAAACCACTAGTCCCAATAGTGGAACATGAAGCCAACAGCTTCTCCTCCAAATAAATATACTCCCTCTATGCTAAGGAGAAGCCAATACTCTCAACAAAACTCCCAATATTTTGACCCTAGGCCAAAAGCCTGCTCAGAAGCCCTTTGCATGAGTTATGAGGGTATATTGGTGACAAATGAGATGACTAATCATCTCCCCTTTGTGACTTTTCGACTTCCCTCATGACTCTTTGACTTCCTTCAACCATGACCATTGGACTTCATTACAAAATGACTTTTCACATTCCATAATTGACACTTGAAATTTCACTTATAATTAATTACAAAACAATATTACAATATGCTCATACCCATGTAAGACAAAATAGAGTAGAGTCAACAATACAACTTAATACGACAAAAACAAGTCAAGCTTGAGTTTGGGGAAACTCCAACTTAGCCACTTCAACTTCTAGTTTCTCAGTTACATAGTGGTACCAAGCTTTGTACTTTGTGACGAGATCAAGATGGAAGCGAACACTAGCCTTCATTGCATTTGGGTACATCGTTTTGGAACTGGTTTGAGTTTCCTTCTTCAACAGGAGCAACATGGTATTGATCTCGACATGGCCACCAATGTACTTTTGCATAGTATGCCTGTTCACCTCTCTATTTCCTTGATAGTGATCTGCCTGATCTAGTCCAAGTATTCTTCAATCTCCTGTCTGACTTTATTCCTTCCTTTAGCTTTGGTGAGTGAGCCAACTGAAGGGATCTTGTGTGACTTCACCATGAAATCCACATTGTTGTACAACTGTGCGTATGAGGCTTGAATTTTAGAAATGAATGAGTTGAGTTGTTTGTTATTCTCGATAAGCATTTGAACCATTTCTTTCTCCAACTCAACCTATTGCCTTGTTTTCTTCACCAACTCAAGAGGTGCCCCTTTGTGCAAAATTTCCCACTCATGCACAGTAGTGATGCCTATACGGACAACCTTGAGAAATTTAGCATTATATTTTCACTTTTTTTGCATGCTATGCAAGCGGACAACTGCTTCGTGCATGGTGATCACAAGATCCTTGTAGAGGCTTCTCATGGTTTATCCCAATGTCAATACTTCACCAAGTATGGTTGCCTTAAGTTATTTTAGATACACTTGTGTGGGAGATGCTTTCTGGACCTATGCTTGGAGTTGTTCCACTTGTTACCTTGTCACCGATAAGTTCTTTGCCATCTGTATGTTCTTAGCCATAAGTTACTTTGTGTTTGACTTGGTAGCACTTGCGAAGGCTAAGTTGGCTACAACAATGGCTTCTAGATTCCCCCTGGTATCTGTCACAATCACCCTTTCTCTAATGAATACAAGAGAAGTGATACCATCCGTAATGTTTCTTCCTCACTTGTACAATTTTCTTATGAAGCTCATCATAATTTAGATTGTATGTATCCATGACTGAACGATCATCAAGAGGAATAATTTCCTCTTCTTTGCTCAGAGCTTGCTTTGTTATCAGAGGAGGGGGAGATTGAATAGTGATATGTTGCACACTCAGCTTGAGATCAACATCTTGGTTCTTTTACTCTAGTTCCACCTCCATGTCTTGTAGTTTCTTGCTCTCTTATTCCAACAATCAATTCTATTCCTCTTCTTTGACTTGCTTCAATGCTTCTTCTTCTTCTTCTTTCATTTTCCTTTCTTCTTCTTTCCTTTTACTTTCTTCTTATTCCTTCTCTTTTTTTCTTCCTTCCACTTCAATTCTTCCTCCTACTTCCTTTGTTCTCTCTTTCTTCCTGATGTTATTTCCACTTGCAAGATGATGGGATCTACTTTTCATTTGCGGCTTTGTTCTCCCACTAGATTGTGCATAAATTTATGCTTCCCCTTTTCACGCACTAGGTTGTGCCTCACTAATGGCTCTACTTCTAGAGTTTCTTCCGGCTGAGAAGTAACCTGTAAAATACATGAAATTTTGAATGGTTGGCGGGGCTTAGATGCATTGTAACAATTCTTCATCCTTTCCTCCTCGGGCTGAAAAAAGTCCTGCTCGACTAGTGGAAATGAATCTTTGCACAATGTTCTTTGCAAACATTCCTGGGATCATATGAATTGTAATCCATTTGACCGAATGCAAATTTCTCTATCTCTTTGCCTTCAGTGTCAAAAACCTTCATATTCTTGATATTGTACAATCTGATTTGCAAAGGAAGAGCAAGCTAAGGTGCTTTTTTCTTCCTTCGCAACACTGTTGATAACCCTGTGGAAAGATTATAAGAAACTTCTTGCATGACCATATTATCAGTGGAATACCTTGGTAGAATATCTGGAGACTTATATCTTGAAAATTCTATAGGGTAAGTGCCATCTAGTGAGGCAAACCAATCAACCAATTCTAACACTGCTTCCATTGCCTCACGTGACAGGCATGGTGGCTCTTCCTCAAAGATCATCTTATACAATGGAATGAGGAAGTGATTTGTTAGCTTCTCCACAACTCCTTTGTGGCTACACTATGAAAGAAACTTGCAATAAATGTGTATAACAAGTTCCTTATGTGTCCAAGTCCAACTCATGCCCGGAAAAGAGCTATGAGCACAGATTGCATCCAGAAAGTAAGCATACATGTAGAACCTGACTTGCTTACCTTTAGGAGGGTTCTTGGCATTAGTTACATGGGTCCTCAATTGTTGAGCCAACAATTTTGACCCGTTAAACGGTTTTCCTTCTTTCACAATCTGATGTAGCAAGAATCCCCAACCTTCAAGAAAGGTCTCAGTACTCTTCTGGCCATAGATCCAACAACATAGAACTATCAAATACTGAAATGCCTTCTTAAGAGATTTGGTCTTGTAAGTGTTGTTGGGTGTGTAGCGAAATTTGGATGGATATTTCACCCAATGTTTGATGACATCCTTCATGCTCAAGTAGCTCGTGACCGCATAGAAGTGGGAATCCATGTAATATTTTGGTGGTGACAAATAATACACAGAGTGAAAATCACGCGCCATAAAAAAGGCAAGCCTTCATCCACTAGAACTATTAAGAGTCATGGTCTTTGTATCCATATGTGACAGAATCCAGTTGACGATGCATGTGCATGGAAAGGATGGATACCTTCATGAAACCTTGTGTAATCCTAACCTTTGGATATTAATGTAAACCTTCCTATGTTCAAGATCTTCTTTGAAACTGCTTCTTATGTAAACATCTTTCACTGTGTGCCATGTAATGTCTAAGTCTTTCTCATTGAATAATTGAGTGTCAGAGAAAATTGGCATAGTGGCAGGGACATTCTCAACTATCTCACCAATGTTACTTTCGGTGGTGTCCTTTGAGACAAATAAAACTCACAGAAGAGAAACGACAAAAAGTGACAAAAGACAACGAAAGAAAAAATCACCTAGAAAAGCATTGCAAACTTCACCGAAGGCTCCTTGATCTCCTAGGGAAGGCTAGAGCTCCAAGATCAAATGTGCAAATGAGCTCTAGGGCACCTATTTTATAGATCTAGGCTAGGCTAGGGTTTATGGCACGCATGCCTAAAATGAAGGAAAAAGAGACTATTGGCAAAGAGTAAAAGATTACAACTTGTGCCACTCTTAGGGAAACTAATTGCCCACTCTCTATTTTCTAGGGATTGATTTTTTTATTTTTCTTGTTTTTTTTCTTGGAGAAACTAGCCATTCACATTGCCAAGAAGGATTGCGCAATTCCCAACCACAAGGGATTGGGCAATTCCTTGCCTTAGTGCATTGTGCAGTTTTTGAGGGTAGGAGAAGCTTTTGCACAATTTATGAGCTCAGGGCTGCCTTGCATCCTAGGATTGTGCAATTTATGAGCTCAAGGATAGCCTTCCTCTCAAGATTGTGATGTTAAAACCCTCAAGGTTGGTTTGCCTCTCAGGATTGCACAGCTTCAAAAGGGATGACCATCAATGCTGCAAGGTCAAGGCAGGAGATGACTTGTGTTTGAAAAGGTTTAGATCAGGATCAAAACAAGGCATCACAAGCACTACATGGAATGATAAGTCTTTAACATAACATGAATAATTAACGACAATGAATGATGAGATCCTATGGATAGAAGGGAGGCTCCAAAACCAAAGCATGGGTAAAACTTTGGAGGGTGATTGTAGAAACTACAACATGTGGTGACACACTGGTAGAACTCCAGCTCTTTGTATGGGTCTTAACTCTTATAAACTAGGTCTAACTCTTCAGGTAGTATAGTTCATTTCATTTATCACCATATTTTATTTACTTAGCTCGAGTTAAAGATATAGTCCCTACCTTTCTCTTCATTGACAACACACTAATAAAAAAAAGTCAAACTCAGTTGCTTCGATTGGGGATGGGGAGTATAGATACACAAATGAAAATGATTGTCAAAGTATTAATTTTCATCTTTGATGTTCCTCCACTACCAGCAAGCCTGGACAGTAACCTGACAAAGTCACTTCAGGGACACAAACACTGCTCTACTATGAGCGAGCCTAGCCAGTACACCAGCGAAGTTTCTTGCATCACCTCCATACACAGGAAGCCTTTCTCTTCTTTCACCCTTTATTTAGTTTTTTCATTTATTCATAGAACTATGCATCGACACTTATTGATTTCATGGGGTGGAAGAGGGATCCTGACTTATTGAGAAAAGAGGAGGTTGTCCCTTCAGAAAATTATATTTATACACCTCTGAAACATTGTTCACTTGTTAAAGTTTCCTCCCCTCCTTACTCTACTCAACTTAGTTGACAAGGTAAAACCGACCAGTCATTAAAAATCGATTAGAGTAGGTGGAACTAGTTATAGATTCAAGCATCATAATTGCACTAAGGTTATCTTTGAGAAAAAAAAAAACATATATTCCATCAAGGTATCATCGACTAAGAGGTGCAAGGCCCACACAAAGAGGGGGAATATCAAATAACCAAGTATTGATGGTAGCATGATTTCCTCTTGAACTTCACTATGCTTTTCTCAGAACCAAAAACAGTCTCATGGAGAAGTTATTTGCAAGTAAAAATAAATAAAATGGTAGGGTAGAAAGCAAATCAAAACAAAACAAAGAAACAAGAAAAACTACCCCTACTCCTAAAATAACCGAGAATAGGCCAGGCTTACATAAAATGAAACTTCCAATGTAACCATCGAAGAATTTATTGACCTATATAGGTAAGGGAATCAATAGCAAGAGATATCTTCAGGAATAACAACCGACCAAAAATACAACACGTGAAATGTTGCAAAATCCGAAGACTAAAAATGAGAGCAGAAAAATACAACAAGAAAGCACATGCGAAACATTTTGTTAATGCATTGTGGTGGTCATGCACATTGAACAGGTTGTTGTGCTAAAACATTATTTCAAACTTTCGATCTTGGCAAAGACAAAGAAAGTGGAAAACCTTTGTTTTATGAATGAGGTTTCCAAGTATGACTCCTCCAATGATTGAGCGATCAAATCATGCAAAACAAATGGAGGATGTGAAACTTGCGAAATAGATTGATTTTCAAATTGTGTGATCATCTGATGAGGATTGTTGAGACATAAAGTACTATCATGATTATGATTGGAACTAACATCAAGACTGCGAGAGCCTGACATAACCATCAGCGTAGAATGAAGTGCCTCAACAACTTGCGGTATTTCGAAGACATCAGAAGGTAGATGATCGAAAATTGGTGGCTTAGAAAAATCAACAGTAGAAAAAATGGAGTCATGACTAGATGAGTTGATGAATAGATCACAATAGCCATGATCATAAATTCCATCATTAAGAAGCAAGGCATCCTCATGATCTGATGAATCATAGAGAGGTAGAGATTGGAAACAAGAAATCTCACTCTTTGTTTCTTCACAATGATTAAAAGATGGATGGGAAAGTTTAGGAAAAGAAAGAAATTCCTCTCCATGTTAAAATGTAAAATTGACATCCCAGGGATCCTAAGTGTGATAAGAATTAACATTGTCAAAAATTGATTCTTCAAAAGATAAAACAGGTATGACAGAAATGTGGAAGATGTCAAGATAATGAGGGAGAGGAGTGAAAGGAGAAAGGTCAACTTGTATTGCAGACTCTTGTTCTGAAATGGAGTCCCACACATAGTCACTGTGAATGATATCACATATTTCTCAGTTAACACTCACCCCATCCTGAATTTGATCCTCATGAGAACCATAAAAAATGATTAAAATAGGTGGATAGAACAGCTCACAATCAGGAGGACCAAAGGAACTAACAGAAGGAGGATGAGAAGAAAGAACATCGCTGGCAAAATCAAATTCACAGTCAAAACTTGCGTTTAAACTCTGAATATGTGGGGCGGGAGAAGATGGTGGTGGATCAACGGATGAATTCTCAAGTTCTCCAACCTCAATCTACGTAAATGGAATTTTTGATGAGGGGAAGAGGAGGAGTCACTTGGAGCAGCAACTTCATTCATTGCAGATTTAAGAGCTCCATAACCAGTGTACGCTGGGAGACTTTCGAGGGATTCATATTCCGTTGGATTCATCGAAATATGAAAAATAAATTCGAACTTCTCTTTCATGAAATTCCAATCAATATCATCCTCAGAAAATTCATAACAGAAATGAATGAAGCGACCGTGAAAATCATCAAGAGATTCATCAACTGCTTTTCTAAGATGCATGATTTTCTTATAAATAGATTTATAATCATACCTATCAAAGGCATAGTAGATCTCATTGACAAGATGTTCAAAAGAGTGAATAAAAGCAGTTGGCAATGTGTAGAACCATTCTTTAATGTGTGCTTTGAATGTAAAGATGAACAACCTCCAAGAAATATCCTCACAATGAATTTTGTGATGAGTGCAGAACTCAAGAAAGAGAGCGGTGTGCTTGAGAATGGTTGTTCCACCCTTGCCATCAAACTTCATATTTGACAAGTCATTAATTACCCCCGTAGGCACTTTCAGATTTGTGGTTCTGGAAAAACATTTCAGGGTTAAGATATGGGAGGAAGCCATTTAAAGATATGGAAAGGTCAAATAAACTTCACGGGCTTAGCTTGTCATTTGGCCCTCCTTCTAGTGCAAAACTTTTTGATGGTAATGGACATACAACATTTAGGGGGTCTCCCTGATATGAAGTCCCAATTAGATCTCACACCATTTGGAATAGAAGCCCCATCCAGAATATAGCTTGGTTGCCGAAATAGTGGGTTTTAGTGGTATTCCTTGGCTGCGATAACGCATAGAATGATGTATTCATGACTTTTGTGAAACAATTGTGTGACTCTATGGAGAGTCAAGTGAAATGCATGAGAGGTTCTAACAAAACAAGGGGAAAATAAGTGATCTCCTTAGAAGCATGAAATAGTATGCAACTTGAAAGCAACACACAACCATAAAGGGAACCATAAGTTAGCCTGAAAAATAGTTCACAAGATAAACATGATTGAAATATACAACATCACGCATTCAACAAGATTCATACTAATGCAAATGAAATAGTTGATAAGTGTTAGCATAAGTGAAAATACATATATTGCAAACACAACAAGAATATACCTACTATATTCACAACATATGCATGAACATGTGTTGGCTCTGAGATTTTATTAAAGTGAAAGTCCTAAAAATACATATATAATTTTCAAACTGCTAGTCCCAACAGTGGAACATGAAGCCAACACCTGCTCCTCCAAAGAAAGATACTCCCTCTATGTTAAGGAGAAGCCAAGGATCTCAACAGATCTCCCAAGCTTCTTATCCTAAGTCAAAAGCCTAGCCAAAAGCCCTTTACATGAGTTATGAGGGTATATTTATAGCAAATGAGATTACTAATGTTTCATCTAAATTTGCAAGGAGTTATTTCTCCGTGATGTCGTGTCCAAATCAGGTCACCAAACAGAAAAGGAAAGACCAATATAAATACAATAAGATCCCAATCCAAATGATCAAACATGCATCAAGCAGTTGGTTCTATGTACTACAAGGAAATATGTGTGCACCTGGCCTCCTCGTAGTTTGGGGAAGGATTTTGGGTCTGATGTATATTCCACACTCCACTCAAGTGATCTACCTCATCCACACCTGATATCGATCCCTATACATAACCACAAACAAATGGAGACAACAAGTGACCTTCCTTGGAAGATCGTAAGATCAAAATACCATAGAAATCACCATAAATCATGTTGAATACAAATAGATACGAGGAAGGAACATATGTTTCTATTAATCATGAAAAATCATATTACACTCATATACCTTCACCTCAAAGCCTCCTCTCTACGGTTTGGCAGAGTCTCCCCATTGTAACAAGGAAATGAGCATGAAGAGAAATACTCAAGTAACAAGAACCTCACAAGCTCTCTCTCTAGAAGTAAGGTAGAAACGTGGAATCAAGATCTCTAACTCTCTAAAATTAGTCTGATCCTCTCAAATGATCCAGTATAAATAGGCAAAAGAGAGGTTTGAAGAGGATGAATGTAGACGCTTAGGACAACGAGAAGTCATGGAAACTTCTAAATGATAAGTCCTGGCCAACTTGAATAAGTGATAATTCAAACTGATCTCCTAGGGACCAAGACACTATAGAAGATATCCCTAGTCACAGGCATAGGAAAGAGTAAAAAAGTCTATAATCGCTCACACAAGGAAGGTTTGGGAGAAACTGGGAGACTCCAGTCGCTCTCATAGGCCTCCATCTATGCGACTGGGAAGTATGAGTGGAAAAAAGAAGGTCTAAGGCCTGGAAAAAGTAAAATGACCATGAGGACTAATGAACACTGACCTTAGGGGATAAAATAAGTTGATAACATATGCCTCCAAATATATTAGGCTAGAAGAGAAGTTTATGGCTGAAATACATTATGATAAAGCTTAGAGGTCAAAACAGGAGTGAGGATACAAAACCAATAATGCAGATCGAAAGACTCTGGAGTTGAAGTCTCATATGTGCTGATAACATCCTCGAGGTGGGCATACCCATGCTCAGTCATAAGAAGATAATGAATATGGCCGCCAAAACATACACTACGGATCCATAACATAAAGTGCTAGAACATGGCTATGAGACAAAATACAAAATGGATCCATGTGACTCAAGAGAATGAGCATAACCACTAACAAATACAATTTTGGATCTATGTCATAGTATACATCAGTAGGACTATAGACACATGCTATATAGAGAAGTGTCTCAAGATAGTCCTCAAAGTACACAAGAGATACATAACTCCAACATAGCCTAGGAAGGATGTCATATAAGAGTGAGATGTCCCTAACCCAAGGTCTTCGACATAACCCTGATGGTATGAATCTACATCATGCGAATATAGAGTTGGTGTCGAGCATGGTAGAAACCGTCCGATTACTAGCCAATGAAGTAAACCAGTAATAGACGCGGGGGAGACCATCAATGAGGAAAATGGACCCCAAGGTACCTAGTACAGTCCACTAAGTGTGAATAAATGAGCTGATGTCAAACACCAGTGAACTCGACCAATCAAGAGCCAATGATGTAAACCCACTTTCGATCGCGTGGAAGCCTGCCAGTGAGGTCTGTAACCTCCAAGGTGCTATTGGTTCCTACAAACTCTTGGATAATGAGATGAAGTCATCAAGAGAAGATCATTGAAGGAGGGCCTTGATGTAGCCTCCATCAATTGACACGGAACAAACCAAGACGATGTGATGTATGGATGAAGTCGTGAAGCGATGAAGTAAAATTGACACAGGGATGGCCAATGCAAAAAGGTTAAGAGGCTACTGTAGATGGCGAACACAGGTTGAGGCTTCCCTTGAACACATAGGGACACGACACAAAGGTGACTTAGCAACATGACTAATGAGCACCATGTGATATTATGCAATGACGTAGGAGGCACCGAAACACACTCCATATGACTGGAAGAGTAACTAGTTGGAGGAGTAAATAGACTCATATGTATGGTACAAATCCTAGGCAAGCTAAAATGCAACTATGAGATAATGATATAGACAGGTGCCATGTTCAAGGGCGATGAGACAGATGCTGTCATTTGATGACTAATGGAAATAAATGTTCCCTCCCTTCTCTTTTTATAAGTTCTTTTTTTGTAAAGTTGTCCCCCAAGCTCGAAAAAGAGATAAAAGTATACAAGGGAAACCCTCCTAGCCAAGAAAACTAGGGTATTCCTTTTTCGTAACTAGTCTAGACCACTCCAGAAAAGGGTTAAACTTATACTAGGTAGACAACCCTTCAAGTACTTTTATGAGTGTGAAGGAGACAAGTTCACTCGACAATATTTTCTAAGTTAAGGAGTCTAAAAAGAGCTTAAAGGAAACTCCTCCTGGAGGAATGAGTGGTATAAAGGATAACAACTAGTTCTGGTAGGGATGGAACTGCTCATGACATAAAGAGGACAAGAGGATGGCTAATATGACCACTCATCGTAGCGGTTCCTCCAATACAGGGTAAAACACCAAGTGAAATTGGATGATAGGCCATGAATATGATGACGATGTAAGAGAAAAAACAAGGCTCAAACTACAAAAATAAGTTAATAAAAAGTGGATCACAAGGGATAAGGTGAGGGAATCCTCCTGGGGTATAGCCAAAAATATGACGAAGAAGAGGACATGAGGCTCAAATTATAGTTCATGGCGAGTCAGAAAGAATGATTTTGAAAGGGAGTAAAAATGGCTACGTGGACACCAAGACGACAAAGAGGTGATAACTAGGGCATCCATGAGTAGGGAAGTGCTACAACCAAGTGACAACATGCATAATGGAGAGTGGATAAAGTCGCAACTTGACGGAGTCAACCCTAAGGTATAAATATGGCACTGATAATCAAAATGCAATAGTGAGAGCGAAAGTGACCTACCCCTATATGCTAGTAAAGGAAACATACCTCAGGACACACACATTCCAAAGGTTGCACTCGACGGGAGTCGATTTTTCCCCGTTGCAAGGGAGTGACTAGGGTTTAATGGAAGTTTCCCCAAATGCGTTTTTTGTTTTTTTCCCTGATTTTAAATGTGTTTTTTATACTATGGTTGTGACTAATAAGTAGCATTTGTGTGTAGGAGAAAACATGAAGGAGGGGAGAGAGATACACCATAGTGAGAATGAAATCCAAGCCATGGGACATGAACCAACAATAAATGCCTTGAGGGATTGTGGATTATGGAGGTTTTTCCAAATCCCAAGTATGACCAACCATAATTTTTTGCTACCTGAGATTATGCAGTGGTGGGATGTAGACACTCAACACTTCATAGTCGGTCTAGAGTCATTCACTATAGAGGTGGAAGATATATATTTCCTTACTGGGTTATCAAGGTGGGGAGCTCCAGTGGTACTATGAGGGGTACACAACACAAGTGGGGCAACGATCTAAAGTATGAGGGCTACCCACTATAGGCCAGGTAGAGGAATGGGAAGGGACAAAATCCATATAGAGGAGATAGCAGATATAACTCTGCATACACTAGCATATACTATAACACAGGTGGCTGGGACCTAGGTACCCCATATCGTGACGATACCACATCTAGAGCTATGCCTCAAATGTTTAGAACCCACACTTTTCAATTGGTGTGAAGGAATGTTGGCGAATGTCAAGGCTCAACTAACAAATATGAAGATGGGGGAGAACCAAATATGTTTCTATGGGAGTTTTCTTATGAGTTTCTTCTTTGAGAAGATTGTAGTGATGAGGCCAGTGATACTAAATTATGTGGTCTATCCACCACCAACACAACTGCATATGATGAGGTGGTGCTCCATTATGCCTAGGGAGGATGGAGTACACACTAGTGGTTTGTTCCCAGATACATAATGGAAATGGCTGAGAGCAGCTCTGTTGCCAGTGGATGACTACCCTTACGATGGAGTATATTTCTAGGGAGACCCAGACATGGTCTTGCCCCTTGGTGAGGATTTTGATGAGAGAGGTAAAACTTTTCAGTTTTTATATTTTTTGATTATTTTTTTTTTGGATTTTTGAATATGTAATTTTTATTTTTTTTGGTTTGGATACACAGTTACTAATTCATGATTGTGATGATATGCAGATGTGGCGTATACACACCTTGTAGGGTATTCTCCTTTAAGGAGAGATGGATCACCTACCCATGCCCCAACAACACCTGCATCAGAGATAGAGGATGAAGATGAGGAGTTGTGAGAGTTCACTCACAATGTTGCAAGGCTCACTTTAAGTGTTCCTCCAAGGAATATGGCAGATACCCCTCGACACTCGAAGAGGCATACAATTGGTGTTGAGTCCGCCCATCGTCAGACCTTTCTCCATCGCATTATGAATGTGGTCTTATGTTAACATGACCACCACTGGTGGAGGAAGTAGTGTAGGGGTGTGTGTTGTTGATGAATCTACATATGTATGGCATAGTAGTTGTAACACCCTCCTCCCACATCTACCCAAGTAACTGGCCAACCACAGTAAACATGTGAAAAGAAGTTACTATAATAAGATTCGACTCCCTATGTGTCAGTGAAGGAAGTGGAATCGACATAAACACACCACACAAATCTTCCACATCAACAACAAAACTCCCAAGAGTCATCCCAACCACTCAAGTAACCTGCCCCTGGGTCCCACTGATTTTTTAGACCATTAAACCCCTGGATGTTCCCTTAATATGGAAAAGCATGCATCTACGAGGCTCCAGATGCTCCCACAACATGGGTAAGCATGTGCATAGGGAAATTTGTCCTCAAACCTGTGTCTGCGACTCTGATATTTGTGCCACTTTTCTAGGCCTACAGCATGAGTCATTGCCCATAACTCAATAACAAGTTTAGAAATGAATTATCACAACCAAACAATGATACATTTGCAAAAACATTGACAAGGTCTAGATTGGACCCCTACTAGCCATGACAGGAATTTCGTCAAACATGTCACAAACATGAAAGCTACAGGTCTTAATAACATAACTGAGCATAGGGGTCTCATACTTATCTGAGAATTGCTAAGAAGGATTGATGCCTCAACACCTTAGTTGTAATTTCATCTATTAGGCCATATATACATTATTCGTTCATTTACAAGTAAAAACATGATGAGAGCCATACATAGCCACTGTCATAATACATGTTCATAACCAACATAATAACAATAGAAATACCAAGGAAACAACAACCATATAATCCACATATAAACCAATACAATACTCATGAAATAACAAGGAGAAATAACCTCA
>APFE030980438.1:43337-72146 GCA_000404065.3 Pinus taeda
TAAAAGTGTTGCTTCACTACCTAAAGGAACAAGGTTAGCTGATTACATCATCTCCCAGAAGTTCTCCACTAAAAACTGCTCATAAATGATCAAAACTGGACCATACTAAAAACCCAGTGGAGAGGGTGCGATGCATATCACCTTCCCAGTGTACAGGTTGCGATGCATACTGAATGGCTCCTCTATAGGGTGCGATGGTCGGGAATGGACAAATGGTAGGGACAAATTGCGAGGTGGAAGATCATGGAATCTTCCAGAAGCTTCCCCTCTGACACTTGCCTCTCTGTTTTCAACTAGGGATGAGTAAGAAATCATCATTCTCCAAGTGGAATCAGGAACTATCAGAGAGAGGACACTAATCAAGACCCTAGAAGATGACTCACCTCCCTACAATCATCTATATATGGATCCCTCATCACAGAGATCCAGAGGCTGGAATCTTGTATCTTGTAGAGAAGTGTTGTTGGTTTTCTGGTGTATATTCATAGTGTTGGGTGATCTAAGCTTTACTTGAGGTGAGGAAGGGCTTTCTTGCTGGAGGATGATGCTGGGTCAGAAAACATGGTTGTAATCCTCTTGCTACTTTTGATCATAATAAATCTATTCAAGTTTTCCTCCATATTCTTGTATGTTTATTTATATATGCATTTGTATGGTTAACACATATCTAATCCTGTGTTATTTATGAATATAGATCTTTGTTCTTTGATAGTAGTATGTTACTATGATTCCACAGGTGCTCTTTGAAGTTGGGCAGACGAAGAAGAAACGGCAAAGCTCTATCAGGAAGGAGAGGAATCAAATAAGGAAATCAAGCGCAAGACTAAGGTTGGTCTCCTTTGTTCCACTCTTACCTATTTTCATAAAGGAAAACGAAAGTAGACTTTACTTGTTTTTTTCTAAGATAGCTACCAGTCTTAGTGGGAATACCAGCATTTGAGTGGACACTATTCCCAGTAACAAAATGGTGACTCCGCTGGGGAGCGACTAGATTGTTTGTTAGCATATCTTTGTTTCTTTTATAAACTTACAGACGGAGCCTGAAACCAAGCCAACTATCCTTCGAACTGTATTTTTTATACAAATGAAAAGTAGATCAATGCTGCTTCAGTCTATCTCTGAGTTTTGTTTATGAATTAAACAATCGATCTGCAAACAGTCTAATTGCCCTAAGTGGTGGCTCTAGTAACCTCCTTAGATCAACCCCTATGATTTACATATACTGAACATCACTTACTCGGCCTAAATCCATGAATTGAATTGCAAATTGTGAGTAAAAACTCATTCAATGTCTCACACTGGTACCATCGCACCCTGCCTTCAAGGCAGTTTGTATGCATCGCACTTCCCGAGTGCAGTAGGTGTGCTGCATACTAAATTCACTGTGTGAGAGGTGCAATGGTCAGGGAAGGTTAACTTTACCTTTAGACTTTGGTTTTTTTCCTCACTATTTTCAGTCCTATTCAAGAGTTTTGCTGTCTGTGGTCAGTGTATCTCTGTGAAAAACCCCTTCTCTTACATTATTCCACCTCCATAGTGCAAAGAACTATAAGTGTTTTTATGTATTGTGCGCCATTTTCAGATCTCTTTTGCAAAGAAGTAGCATAGTTGAACTGTCGTTTCTTGATCTGAAAGTGTCGTAGCTGTCGTTTTCAGTCATAGAAGACAATCCCATTGTTCTTGATAATCGATTATACAGTTACTATTGCATATGATTTGAATTAATAGTTTTAAAGTGTCGAAAAACAATTTTCATTTCAAAATAGCAAAGTCTCTTTCTTACCTTCACTTCATTTTGAAAAGAAATTTGTTGAGTATTGTCGCTTTGAAAATAATTTAGATTTGCATGTAGCTTTCTTATCATCATTCATACATTAAGAATGCTGAAAAGAAGTACATGCATGTGCATTTGCATTTAGACTGCTTGGTTTGATTTAGGACAGTGCATTTAGCGTGTGCTCTGTGCTCTTTGTTGAAAGATTCTTAACTTTCTTTCCTTAGTAGCTAGGATTTTCATTGCCAAAGAAGATTAAAAGTTTGTTTAACATCTTAGACTTCATTTTAGGAATTGTATACACATCACACAGTGAACCTGAAAGACAAATTTTTAAGAAATATCAACCTAAAATAAATTTAATGAATCTAACAACGCTTTGTAACCTAACAAACAACATCTAGAGGTCTAGGCTAGAGACGTATTCCAGTGTCGTAAAACCTGGTAAATGTTGTTTTCATTGTTGGTTGGGTGATTCCTCCACTCTGAGATGGAAAGTGCCAGTACAGACTTGTTCTCCCACATACCGTTGAGTATATTTTGGGAGACCACAATAGGCTGCATCCTTTATCCTTAGGAAGTCGTGTCTGCCACCTTATCGATCGCAATGCACTGAACACAGCATTCGGGAAGATTGACTGTCGTACCGTAAAAAGTATTTTGTAGTTTTGCGATTGGTTTGGTAATCCCCTTTGCCTAGATCTGCAGAGAAGTCTATTTTGCTCCATTTCAGATTCCTTAAAAGAAAAGGTCCTCTGAGCACTTGTCACTTCAGGCTTAATAAAAATCGAAGGCGACTAAAGTCATCTTTTGTTTTTTCTCGACTCTTTAAAATTGAAAAAACAAGTTGTGTCAACACATATAATATTTATTTTAATCCGAATAACATCACAAATTCCCTCGTTGGTCTTTAGGTTGAGAAAATGGAGTCTACCAACCAAGGATTTCCCCTTGGCGGGAATCCTACTCCCTCCTCCTCTTGGGGAGATGTTGGTGCACCCCATATGGCCACATTGTCACTTCCAGGGTTGACGATTGGTTTGCCTGTCTGGCTATTCTCTACCTATGTCGTTCAGAATCCCCTAATTCCTGAACAGTCTAGTCAACAACTAGATGATACCATAGTTGCCTTCCAACCTTCTACTTCGTCTGATTCTCCCTCTCCTCCTTCCTCTTCGCTTGATAAAGCTGGTAAAGCTAACAATCAAGTGACTAAGAAGAAGAAGAAGCAGAAAGAGAAAAAGGAAAAGAAGAAAAAGGAACCAAAATCGAAAGGGGGCAACCAAGCGTCATCTAGCAAAAAACCTCACACTGCACCGTCTAAACCTAAATCTCCTTTTGTCATTTGCAATGGAGACCACTATCACCGAGATTTTCCCTGCATCCCACGGATCTTAAGGGACTAGTCTCCTCGTTTTCACAATCCGGTGTCGTCAACCTCTGATGATCATGTTGAATGCACACCATCAACCAGTGAAAGTCAAGCTCCTAGACAGAAAGGAATCCCAGAATTCCTTATAAATTGTGTGAAGGCAATCACGCCATCCACCGTTGTCCCTTCCTTGACGAAGATAAAAGAGTTTTGGATGACCGTCCTGCTTCACTGCTACGGCTCCCTCCTGGATATAAAAAACTCATGCCAAGTCCACCACTGGTTGAAAATCTCGCTGGCCCGTCATTGTGGTCGGCTGAAGCATCTATCATTGAAAATGAACCCTCTGAATCCATACCAGACGAAAGTCAAAAGGTCGAGACGGAAATTGACCCAGTTTTGCCTTCAGAGTGTTCATCTTCGAATGATACCGTCACTAAAGAGAAAGAGAACGACACCGTTCAAATTCTTTTCATAAACACAGACTCCGATGAACTTGGGGGCAGTCCACCCGTTCCTTTATCGCAGGAAGGAAGTTCATCAGAGTCATATCCAGCCATCTACTCGGTCCCACCATCAAGCAACCTAGTCGTTTCCTTCGACTGGAATCTACTAGGCAGACCCTGTTTACCAGCTAGTGTACCATTCAGAATCATTGCACAAGCTTACAGAAGGGTCATGGTTGGTACCATCATCGATGAAGGGGCTTCTGTGAGTATCCTTTCCTCAACTTCTTGGAAAGCGCTTGGTCGCCATCGCTTTTGCCTGAAATGAGAAATCTGATAGGCTTCGACAAAGGAACCAATCGACCATTAGGGATCCTTCCAAATGTGCCCATTACTTTGATAAGGAAAATTGTTCACATGAATGTGGTTGTAGTTCAAGGACCCTTGAATTATAATCTACTCCTTGGATGCGACTATATTTATTGCATGGGAGCCATCGTCTCCTCACTCTTTAAAGTAATGTGTTTTCCGCATGAAGGCAGAATGGTTAAGCTTGTAGACCAAATGCCATTCCCCAGTTCACACATTGCAAATAGTCAAATTTCATCCCTAAATGGTCTTTTCACACAAGGAATGTCTCATCGAACTCCAGTCCGTCCACCTGATGAGCGCGAGTGATTCAGGAGGATGTGACTGAAACCCAGGGGGCATGCACCTTGGTTTGTTTCGGCAGGAAATCCTTGGGTATAGAGTGGGTTTCCGCGGAGGATATATGACTATTCTGACACACCCGTCCTCACAGGAAAATGGGATTAGGCTGGAATAAGGTACTTTCGTTAAAGTGGAGTAACTCTACGCCACTCCCCTTTGTCTATTTTGGTAGACATCGCCAAGGAAGCATTTTGTCTACTACGTGGGGAACTTTCATGGTAACCTGGGAATTGTTCGCTATACCTGGGGGCATGCAAACCTTTCCGCATGCAAGCGAAGAACGACTATTTATTTTTTAAATTTGTAGGACCTCTAACCCTTTAAACTTGTAAGGCTAGTTATTTCCTAGCTTACATAAAGAAAGGATCCTGGGCAAAGCTTCAAAAGGTGCAAGCCCCTTCAAAATGGCATCTTGAATGAGACATCCTTATCATACGACTGGTGAGTAGTGTTACCGCAGGGTTCAAGCTCGTTAAAAAATAAACCCCCCACGAGCAGTTTTAGCACATAGTTCAAGCTTGTTAAAAAATAAACATAAGTCATGAGCAAATGTTTTCCCCAGAGTTTAAGCTCATTAAAAAATGAACCAGTAAATAACCACTGTGAATGCCTTATCACTAGCTTTTGAGCCTTGGTCATGTTCTCATCATCACCTCCACTCAGTTTTAACCAATCATTCACCTCCATATGATTGTTTACCCTTTCGAGGAACATCTGCGAAGAGTGATTCTATTAACCATCCTTGTGACACTATCGTGATTGGAAAATTCCAAAACTTACCTAGAATCAACTGTTACCCGAAATCATCACTTGTTCCTCGAAAACGAGTCTCCTTTAAGCTCTTTTCAATTGACTCGTAAAATATGAAAAGGTTTCTGAGCAATTGGCCTCTCCGTCTCATTAAAGTCATTGGAAGTGTCATCCCTCCTCTAGATTTTAATCTTTTTGGACCTTAGCGATTATTATACAAAAAGATCGAGTGCTTGTCTTGTTCGGCTCATTAAAACTATCGAAAATTCATCCCTTTCGTATTATTTTACGCTTTTTCGGACTTAAGGGATTACATGACGAAAAAGAATCTTCAGAGTCTCCTTTCCATCCCTTTCAGACTCTCTAAAATTGAAAAGGACCGAGTTATATTTGTCGTTAAAATCGTTAAAACCAAATAGCAACAAACTTGTCCAAATGGACGAAAACTAGTTTCACTATTGTTAGGCTCGCGAAAATATAGCGACAAGTTCGCCCGAAGGGTGGATTATAGAACAATCATATGTTATCCTCCCAAATCTTGACAAAAATAAAGAGGTACTAGTAAGCAATGACTGGAGAAAATGGGGAAGAAAACTTGAAAAAGCTTTATTGGTAGCAAGTCGCTCTTGAACATGACACTTTCCTTCCGCATTCAAGCTGAGTTGGGTTGTTCCGTTCACTGGTCATCACCATTGGTCCATCACACCATTCATCTTTGGGGTTAACACTATCAATCCATCGTCAGTGTCGCCGATATGTTCAAGAGAAGTCATTCAGACAATTCGCCTCACCCACTGCAATACATTCATGCTCCATTCCTTCATGACCGTCACCCTAAACCCTGTATCATCAGATTGTTTTCACCTCCAAAATCATTTGCTTCATTTCATGTCGTTGATGTGGGATTCATTGAGAACCTCTTGCGACGGGTCACTTCTTGTCGACATCAGCTCATTATCCAACAAGTTGACTTAGGAACAACCCCTTCAGTACTTTGAAGCTTGCATGCCTCAATGGCAGGTTTCTCACAGGTTTACATTAATGGCCTTCGACCAAGAGATTTTGTGTGGTGTTCGACGCCAAGTCCTTTTTCACACCACGTGAATTGTACTGTAGTACCTTGAGGGTCATTGTAATTATTGGTGATTCCTCTCGCGCCTGTTAACAGCTTACATCATTGGCTGGTAATCAGACGATGTCTTTCCATGTTCGACTCCAGAACATTTTTGACATGGATCCAGTTGTACTTCGAGTGAGGATTGAACAAGTTTCGAAGACCCCATATCTAGTTTCATCCATCTGGGCTACGATATATTCAGGAATATCAAGACATCAAATGTACATCATTACTGAATAGGTGATGATCCAAAACCAAAGAATGAGTCGGAATCATCAGTCTACCACACAGACGATTTTCTGTCCTACGTACATGAAAATGAATTGATAAAGTTGAGCATGGGAATGCTCGCCTCAGCTAGATCATGAAAAAATGTTGTCAAGATAATGTATTGTATTATATCTTATTACAGGTCGCCTTCCAGCTCGAAAAAACTTCGAATTCTCATGGTAAAGCATTTCACCCGACATCAAAAGATTAACGACTTCATGCTTTAGGGGGCAACTATTATAGACATTTTTGGGCACCTCAACCCGAATCATAAATGTCCATAAACTGAGGGCTCCTAAGTCCCTAAAAGTGTTACTTCACTGCCTAAAGGAACAAGGTCAGTTGATTACATCATCTCCCAGAAGTTCTCCACTAAAAACTGCTCATAAATGGTGAAAACTAGACCATACTGAAAACCCAGTGCAGACGGTCTGATGAACATCACCTTCCTAGTGTACAGGGTGCGATGCATACTGAATGGCTTCTCTGTAGGGTGCGATGGTCAGGAATGGATAAATGGTAGGGACAAATTGCGAAGTGGAAGATCATGGAATCTTCTAGAAGCTTCCCCTCTCACACTTGCCTCTCTATTTTCGACCATGGATGAGTAAGAGATCATCATTCTCCAAGTGGAATCAGGAACTATCAGAGAGATGACACTAATCAAGACCTCGGAAGATGACTCACCTCTTTACAATCATCTATATATGAATCCCTCATCACAGAGATCCAGAGGCTGGAATCTTGTATCTTATAGAGAAGTGCTATTGGTTTTCTGGTGTATATTCATAGTGTTGGGTGATTTAAGCTTTACTTGAGGTGAAGAAGGGCTTTCTTGCTAGAGGATGATGTTGGGTCAGAACACATGGTTGTAATCCTCTTGCTACTTTCGATCTTAATAAAGCTATTCAAGTTTTCCTCCATATTCTTGTATGTTTACTTATATATGCATTTGTATGGTTAACACATATCTGATCTTGTGTTATTTATGAATATAGATCTTTGTTCTTCAACAGTAGTATGTTATTGTGATTCCACAGGTGCGCTTTGAAGCTGGGTAAACAAAGAAGAAGTGGCAAAGCTCTATCAAGAAGGAGAGGAATCAAACAAGGAAATCAAGCGCAAGACTAAGGTTGGTCTCCTTTGTTCCACTCTTACCTATTTTCATTAAGGAAAACGAAAGTAGACTTTACTTGTTTGTTTCTAAGATAGCTACCAGTCTCAGTGGAAATTGCAGCATCTGAGTGGACACTATTCCCGGTAACACCAAGTCCTGGGCAGCTCGTTTAGGTAGCACGAGTCTTGAAGGAAGACGGGAGGCACCGGTACAAAGGTGAAGGTGTCGGGCGCCCGAGGTTAGCACAGATTCTTGTGTAGCTCAGGTGAGCGCCCGCCCATCGTGCGAAGTTGTAAATGGTGGGACTCGGGTGAGACTACTCTGCAAAGGTTGAACAGTGGAACATTGGTGAAGCTAAGTGCGAAGGAAGATAGTGTCTTGGTGACTTGGAGTCACCTGCGTATCGTGCACGAAACAAGGTTCGGTTGTGAAGTGCAGAAAGGCATCTCGTGTGAGGGTGCACCCGCCTGACTTGGGCAAGGAAATCTGGGTTGTTATACAGTGGTGTGACGAAGTTGTAAAATTGGCTAAGTATGAAACTTGGGGTTTCCAAGTATACTTGTAAAAGCATTGCAAACTTGTAAAGTTGTATAATATATTATTCGGGCAAACTCATTGTTCAGGGAGTTGCCCCTCCCTTTATACTATGCAATTGTGTTCCCTTGTATAATTGTTGTTGATAATGAATGTGTATGGGTATTCATTGGTATAAAGGAACATAAATAATTACTTGGTTGTGAAACACAAACTAGGTAGGATAAGTGGTTAGACATAGTCCACGAACATAAGTATTGGTGAAAAGAAAGTGTTTGGTGGTGACGCACCTCACCAAGCGCGGTTGAAAGATTACTGCCAGCCTGGGAGGTGACACCCAGGGTGGAAATTACGGATTCCATAGAGGTGTGGTGATTCTTCCAAAAAACTATCCCTGAGTCGAAACTTGCTTTCGCTACATAGTTAACCGCTCTTGATCTCTCTGCGATGTCCATCTACGACCTGATGGGAGTGGAGGACTGCAATATCTTCCGATCTTTGAACAATCTCCTCTCATGAATATACGATGACAAGCGAGAAATCATGCTCTGCATTTTGCTGTAAAAGGGGTCCAATGGAATCCAACCTCGAAGTCGTCCAAGGCACAATGGTAAATAGATTGGACACGAATTGTAAGATTATGGTAAAAGACAGAAAGCTGTTGCAGAAGGAAGGAATAAGTAACGCAATAAGCGACGGAAGTGACAGGACACTTATTCCTAGACAGATGAGCAAGGGTAGGAGATGTGCCCCCAAGCTAAAGGCTTTTCGGCCGCGCCCACAGTAAACGCACGTCGAAATCGAGGAGCAGGGTGTCTGGAAGTAAGGGAGGGCTTCATATAAGTAGCTACCTACTTTGATCGATCAAGAAATGGAAGAGGGCATAAGTGGATAGTAAGCTGGAGAATTCTAAGACTGGGACACAGATAAACGTACTGCTTGTACCAAGAGTCTGTATAACTCTGATTCTTCTGACCTATTTCATCCTACTACTCTGTCAACATATTCTATTAAATGTTTGTGCTGTTTACCTTTTGCAGATTCTTTCGTTTATCCCTTCGTATCTATTGTATTATAGACGAAAATGGGTACAACCGGCCTTGGTTGTCGCACATATCTGATCCTAAAATAAAACAAAAATAGAATCAGATATCCACTTTGCGAACAACTGTACTGGTCGCAACCATCTGGACTCAAGAAACGTCGACCTTCTCTGAATATTCTCTACTAGATTTGCTGATGTAATATGGCTAATGGAATCATATTAAAACTGGAAATTGAACTTCGGTAGGATGATAATAATCAGAATTTTTTAAATATTACACAAAATATTAAAATTACAATAAGCTGGTTTGAAATGTAAACAGCGAAAATGGAATCGCAATCATCCTTTTCATTGTTGGACAGCAGAAATTGAATTTAAATGAAAGATTTAAAATTATTTTTCTAAATATTAAAATATTATTTAATAAAAAATAACAATATTTTCTTTCTTAACTATTCAAAATAGGCCACTACACTAAAAAGTCAATTTATTGGTTCAAATTTGCCAAAAATTGGCTGACTCTAATTAAAAAAATAATTTGGTTTTGATAGTAAAAATATAAGTAGATTCAATATCATAAAAAAAAAATCCACTCAAAATCTTAAAATTTAAGAATTATAACTCTGATTTCAAAATTTAACCAAATCACAGTGGGTTCTTCCAATTCCAGCAGACACTCATTATGAATTATAGTTGGCTGCTCAACACACCAATTAGATGGACAACTTAATCGTCGTGTGGAGTCCGAAACTGAAGAACACAAGACAATACAATCCAGAAGATGAATAAAACGAGGGGACGGAGGTTGAGGGAACAAATCCATGTGACGACCAACAAGCTTGCAAGCCAAATCTGCACAGACATTGAGAGCAGCTGGCGTAGGAGGCTGTGACAGTTCTAATTATTAAGATATTATCTAAATAAAAATACAACTATATATTTTTTTTAACTATTCAAAAGAGAACACTAAAGAAATCAATTTATTGTATCAAATTTGTTATCTAATTAATTTTTTCAAAAATCATATACTCCAAATTTATTGACAGATTTCAAAATTTACTCCAAATTTAACAAAATCATCTTGGAATTTCCAGTACTAGTTAGACCAGCGGCCATTGATATAAAATACAACTCTTATTTGTCTATTAGCTATTTCTTCCTATATTGCATGAAATAGGAAACAGAAACACCCAATCGTTCGACTACCCGTGCTTAGTCAATTATCCATCATATTACATGAGCCAATGTCAGAATATATACTTGGAGATTCGCATTAAGCGGTGGATGGATAAGCTGCTGCTTTTTTAATGCAATAAGCTCCTTCCACTACCCGTGCTTAGTCAATTATCCATCATATTACATGAGCCACTGTCAAAATATATACTTGGAGATTCGCATTAAGTGGTCGATGGATAAGCTGCTGCTTTTTTAATGCAATAAACAACGAGCAGAATGAGATTCGGTGCATGGATCAGCTGCTGTTTTTTTAATGCAAGAAATAGTTAACAGAATCACCCAACAGAGCCATATAGTCTGCCTCTTTCCTCGTTACTATTGGGCATTTGAGGTAGTCGACGTGCTATGTTTAACCGTTACATCCATTGAACGACTCTGCAATTATGTATTGATTTGATTGCCATTAAATGATAGATAAACCAGTCTGCAGCCAAAAGGTTTCGAAGAAGTATCTTATTCTATTTTATAATGGCCTGATCCATCGTTAACCACGTGAAGAATATTCTAAAATGGTAGTCGAAGATACTTCTAGATTCTTTGTCAGTTTCCTGATATGGTCAAGAAAACATGTGCACAAATGATATGATATGCATTCAACTTCAAATGATATGACTTACTGCTTGCCCACTCACAATGTTGGATACAAACGGACAAAAAGAAGTATCATAGGACATTAGGAGGGATTCTTTCTCAGAAAAGGTAATGTGGGAAATTCTCAATTAATAATTGGGAATAATTTAAAATATTAACTTTTAAAATTAAAATGAAATATATTTATTTTTAAAAATATTTTATATTAAATTAAATTTCTAATTTTGATATTTTACAAAAGTGCTATTAATTTGAACAAAAACTCTATAATGAATTATTAAGAGGTTTTCTTTTTCCATTTAAAGGTAAGACAGTACAGTGATATATGAGTGAAAAGTTTTAGAAGTTTTATTTGTCTTTCAGACCTGTTTAGAGTAAGATGAGGTTTTGAGTAATCCTGACTTAGTTTTTATGTTTAAACTTTATATTCACTATTTCAATAAATTGTATGATTTAACTTAAAGTAAAGTGGTAGTTTAGGGAGATAACTTATTACAAAGTATTGATAATTAGTTTTATTTAAGAATGAATGTTTAATAGTGGAGGTTGGTTTTGTCATTTTGACAAATGTATAGGTATTTTATTCTAAGGATTCTTATCTATGTTCTACTTATTCTCTAAAAATTCATGGTGAGTCTTGTTCTTTTTATTCGAAATTTTATGTTGGCCTTTGTTATGTGAACATTGGAGAGAGGTGACGCAATATGGTGTGCAATGAGGAGTATGGGTATGGTGAAACAAACAAGGGGCCTAGGGCGAGGTTGAAGAAATGTAGGGTGCCTTACACCTTCAAAAGATATGCTTGAATATATCTAAGATGTTCTATATAGTGATAGTTGTAGAAACTTATAATCATAAGTTTTCAATAAAAATCAAGTAAGAAGAAAAAAAATGAAAATAGGGTTGCGAAAGTGGAGTCTTCACATATAGTGACAACATATAGATGAGGAGAAGATTACATGCACTTCTACTACATGATTTTCAACAAGAGAGGACAATAAATATCTAAAGACAATGGATTTGTGTTGACACATGAAGACTCTCACTACTCTGACTATGGATATAAAAGGGACTGAAATCATTGAAATCCCTGATAAACTAATTCATATTCTCCATAAACATGAAAATTTAATTAATTTTGTGGGGGGGTTAAGTAGGAAACGAGGAGCTAAATTTGCAGGGAATTAGAACTACATGAAATGGGAAGATGATTAAAGAAAGAAAGTGGAATATGTAGACTAGATATATGAAGCTATTAGGGCCAATCTAGGAGGAGAAATGACACATATCTAAAAATATGTTGATTCCATATCTAAATAAAAGGATTAGGCTTTTCCATCCAAGTCATATTGATGAATCTTGCTTTAAATTTTGTGACAATATTAATGTTAATACAAAGTGTAGCCAATCTTAGTCTAGAATTTGTTAAATATATTTTGTTTTAGATTGGAAAAATTGTTCTAAGTCCATACATGGGAGAAGGAAAAGCATATAACATGTCCATTATTTTTATTCCATGTAGCTATACTTCCTCTAATGATGATCTATGGCATGTACTAAATGTTATATTCTAAGCATGTTAACATAGATAAGTTGGATAGGTCCTCCTGACAACGCTCACCATTTGCAGAACGCGGAAGAGAAGTAGGTATCAATCCGTGGGTTTTGGCCGACAAAAATCATGAACCCCCCTTAGGGGGAAGGAGGGGTGCCTCCTCCAACAAACGACAACCAGCAGAGACATATCGAGAACTAAGACAGGGAAAAGGGGCACAAGGACGCAAATGCAGACAGTAGCCAGCAGACGTATACTGAACAAGCACAGAAAGATAAGCCTAAAGTCAGCTCTTCCACATGCAAGTCAGTGGTCATGCATAGGCTAAAAGTAGAGCTACCAAGCCATCGCATCAATGCCAGAATTCAGTACATGAGAGATCATGCCCTCATAGGCAAATTCATTGGAATATGGCCAAATGAGAAAGCGCTGAGAGCCTGGATAAATGTTAAATGGCATCCAAAAGGACACATCACCTTGCATCTGGGGCCTAAGGGGTTTTACTATAGTCTTCAATTGTCTGGAGGACAGAAACAGAGTATTAGATGGAGGGCCTTATTTCTTTAACTCTGCCCGACTATTTCTCAAAGAATGGATCGAACGTTTTAATCTTGATAAGGAAGATCTAAGTTGCGCACCAATATGGATCAGGCTGTACTCTCTGCCATTGGAATACTGGGAAGAGGAGTCTCTCAAGGCAATTGGTAATGTCTGGGGCGACTTCGTCAAGGTAGCAGAAGAAACAAAGACGCACAGATACACGTCATATGCACGGATCTGTGTGTACATGGACCTTAAACAAGCTCTGCCTCATATAGTAAGTCTCTTTCATGAAGATGTTGAATGGATACAGTTGATTGATTATGAACATGTACCCTTTAGGTGCAGGAAATGTCATGATTTAGGACATCTCTATAGAGACTGCCCGCTGAATAGCAAACCCTCGGTTCAAACAAACCCGGAAAACCCAACGCTGGATGGCTTTACTAAGGTGCTAAATCGCAGAAGAGGAAATAAAAAACCAGCAGTCTCTACAAAGATTCCTCCAGCGGATCAATCAAAACCCTTAACAAGCAATAACTTTGAAGCTTTAGCCAATGAAGACATGCAGGATGCAGACAATACACCCTCCAATGAAAAAGGAATTAGTCAGGAAAAGATTGAAGGATCTCAATCGAAAATAGGGGAAAAGGGTGTAGAACAAGAGGGCAATCATCTCAAGACTGTTTCAAACACTTGGAGCTTCCTCGAGATGGATATAGATGGTACCAATCCCAACAGAGAAGACGAGAAGGAAAGTGATGGAAGCTATCAAAAACCTCAAATCATGGAGGAGGACACGGAATCTATAGATATTGGCGAGTTGGATATTTTAGGCTTAGAACAGGCCTGTAAAACAGGAAACTTTGACAAAATACCTGATCGACAAGTGGATAATCTAGTAGCAGTCCTCAACAAAGCACAAAAAACATACTCACTGGGGGTTCAAATTGGTAGCCAATGGGATGGGAAATTCATCACCAAAGATAGAAAAAAACGAGGAAGGAAAACCACTCTGGAGAGAACCATCAAGATAGGAGAAGTATTGGTAGAATCAGGCAGATATGCTAAGTTAACTAGGTATTTCAATGCCAACCCCAAACCTTCCCAATGAAGTTGATCTCATGGAATATCAGAGGGCTCAATAGCCCAAGGAAAGGAAGACTACTAAAAAATATGCTAATGGAGGAAAAACCCACAATTCTCTTTCAGCAAGAAACAAAATGTAATTTAATAGTCTTGGAAAAAATAGTAGCAAAGGCCTGGCCATGAGGGTTAGTAACAGCTGTTGATGCTCAGGGAGCGTCAGGAGGACTTGCAATGCTATGTGATGCAAGAATAATTCAACTAAACAACATACATGCAAATAAAAATTTCATTCAAGCCATCTTTCACATAATTGGCACCAATATCTATGGTCATATGACAAATGTGTATTTTCCTCAAGAAACCCATCACAAAGCTGAAATCCTGGATGCCTTAACGCAGCTCAATACAGAAAGGATGTACCCGTTATGGATATCTGGAGGAGGCTACAACATGATCGCAACAATGGAGGAAAAAAAGGGAGGCCGTTGTAGAATAAATAGAGATGGATCCATATTACAAAGCTTTATTCATAATAATTGGCTCATAGATCTCCCTTCCAATAACGGCCTATTCACTTGGAACAACAAAAGGCCAGAACCAATGCAAATAGCCTCTCGTCTTGATCGATTTTTGATCTCAGATAATGCAGTCCATCTAGCAGGAGAATTCATTGCATCTATCCTTCCTATCTCAGGCTCTGATCATTGGCCAATCGCCCTCCATTAGAATCATCCTGGTTGCAATATCAGGTGACCCTTCCGGTTTGAGGCTTTCTGGTTATCTCACCCGGACTTCAATGAATTTTTCAGAGAATCTTGGCTAAAATTCAATCCAATGGATGGCACTAAAATGTCCATATTCCAAAGGAAGCTGAAATATCTCAAGGGGGAAATTAAATGCTGGAATCAATCCATCTTCGGCAACATCTTCAAAGCTAAGGAAACCCTCAATCAAGAAATGAAAACCATTCAGCAAAGAATGATCACTGAAGGATGCTCTGAAGAGCTTGCCAAGAAAGAGCAGTCCATAGAAAATCAAATCCTTGAAAGAGACTTACAGGAGGAAACTCTCTAGTGGCAAAAATCAAGAGTTAGATGGCTAAAGGATGGTGAAAAGAATACGAAGTTCTTTCACAAAACTACAGTGCAAAGAAGAATGAACAATCAAATCTCCCATATTAATAATGAGCAAGGAAGCAAAATTTAAACCCATGAAGGTATCGAACAAGAATTCCTCAATTACTTCAAAAAGATGAATCAAGAACCCAACATAAATAGAATAGAGGCTATTGATAAAGTCATCAGACATATTCACAGATTAATCACTGAAGATCATAATCTTCTCCTTCTCAAGCCCATAAGCCTTCAAGAGGTTGAGACTGCGGTGCATCAGCTAAAAGCAGGGAAAGCGCCAGGACCAGACGGATTCACCTCAAACTTTTTTTAGCATTTCTAGGATCTAGTTAAATGGGAAGACTGGCAGGTCATGGAAGAATCACGTACTTTAATATGGATGTATCCAGGTCTGAACGCAACATTCATTGCACTAATCCCCAAAGTAGAGGAATCCATCACTCCGGACAAATACAGACCGATTGCTTTGTGCAACATTATATACAAAATTGTCTCCAAGGTAATAGCTTCCAGATTGAAGCCTTTGCTTCCCCTCATTATCTCTCCAGAACAATCTGGATATGTAGAAGGAAGGCAGATCACGGATGGAATTATTTTAACCCATGAAATTATCCACTCTCTCAAGCATTCAAAAAGACCAGGTATGCTGCTCAAAATTGACTTATCTAAAGCTTTTGATAGTATAAGTTGGAACTATATGCAAAAAATCCTTAACGCCTTTGGTTTCGCCCCTTCCTAGATCAGATGGGTCAGTAATCTCTTATCCTCCTCGTTCTTCTCTATTCTTATCAATGGCATCCCTTCGCCCACTTTCCGTCCTTCTAGGGGTATCAGATAGGGTGACCCACTCTTGCCCTTTCTATTTGTCATCTTAGCTGAACGGCTAGGCCGCAACATCAAATCGGCTATCCTCTCTCAAAGCTTAAAAGGCCTAGCATTTCACCATGCTCCCTCCTTTTTCTCACCAGCAATTCATAGATGATAATATGTTATTCGTTCATCCATCTGTTCAAGAAGCTCGAGCTTTCAAATGAATTCTTGCAAACTTCTCGGATGCTTCAGGAGCTGTCATTAACAAAGTTAAATCTCATATATTCTTCTTTAATATGCCTCCCACCACCCAAAGGGCCATTGCCTGTATCCTGGGCTTCACCTTTGCTTCCCTTCCTTCTAAATATTTGGGTGCGCCTTTAATTGCCTCATCTCTCAAGCATTCCTCCTGGAAAGATCTTTTAGAAAAACTTGAAGCCAGATTGCTCCTATGGACCCACAGAGCTCCTAATATGGCTAGTAGGTTAGTGCTAATTAAAGCGGTTCTACAGTCCATGCCTCTTTACCTTTTTTCCATATTGCCGGCACCTAAGTGGGTTCTCAAAGAAATAAAATAGCTTCAGTGCAATTTCTTATGGGAAATTCGGGTCCAAATCGAAAGTGGGCTCTAGTCAAATGGGAGAAGGTATGTCTACAAAAAAAAACTGGAGGCATTGGGCTAAGAGACCCAGAACATAGCAATATGGTAATGGGGGCCAAAATCTGGTGGAGATGTCTCTCAAATCCTAACACTCCTTGGGCCTCCCTACGGACAGCGAAATATGCAAGAAATACGCCCATAGAGGAGAGAATCAGAATGTCAGAAGTTAGTAAAGCATCAGTCATCTGGAACTCAGCCATTCAACATCGAAATCTAATACCACAGCATAGCTTTTGGGATGTGAAGGATGGTCACACAGCAAGGTTTTGGGAAGACTCATGGCAACAGCTTCCAAACCTTAGAGACATTATCCCGGACCTCCCAGATCAAGATATAAATCAGTATGATAAGGTGAGTCAATTTTGGGACTCACACACTGCTCAAGAACACAGAAAGTGGAAAGAAGCTAGCCATATAATACCTCACAGCTCGGAGCAAACTCAACTTTACCTTTCCTCAGAACTTCAAAAAAGAAAAATCATTTCTTCAGTAGGTATGGACACTCTTAGGTGGGGATACGAGGAAAAGGGCACTTTCACCACCAGAGAAGCTTACAAAATACTCATCAAAGACAGGGTAATGAAAGATAATTTATGGAATAAGATATGGAATTCTTCTATATGGCCGAAGGTTTCTACTTTTCTGTGGCTTCTGTCTCACAACAGGATTCTCACATGGGACAACCTTAGGAAAAGGAACTTCTCTGGGCCATCCATATGTCCCAACTGCAAACAGGAAGAGGAATCAACATTACATCTTATGCAAACCTGTCAGCTAGGAAGGAAATTGTGGGAAAAGGTCACATTCCGCTATCAAAAGGAAGGCAGAGTGTATGGGGACATTGAAGGCACCCTTCGCACCTGGAGCCAAGAGCCATATCAAAGCAAACTTTTAAACACACTATGGCAACTCATACCGGGACTACTAATGTGGAATATATGGAAGGAGAGAAACGTAAGGATCTTTAAAGATCAATCACAGACGATTGAGCAGATATGGACTCGATTGCACCAAAATAGTAAAGAAACTTTGTCTATCAAAGCTTGGTCCAAAGAGGTTTCCCATCAATCCCGCAAGAACAAACTATATGGGACAGTTGGCAGATTCAATTAATGCATCTGCTCTCTTCCAATTATAACTCCTCAAAGCATCAGGATCCTCCAGCAAGATGGACTCCACCGCCAATCAATGGGTTTCAACTTAACTTTGACGGAGCTTCGAGGGGTAATCCTAGGAAAACAGGATTTGGTGGAGCCATCAGAAATTACCAGGGTAATCCCCTTCAAACTTTTTTTGGCTCAATTGGATGGAATACCAACAATGCAGCGGAACTGGAAGGATTATGGAGAGGGCTTAATATGGCGTAAGAACGAGGTTTCTTTCCTCTTATTGTGGAAGGGGACTCCCAAATTATCATCACTATGGCCTCAAAACTTATGCAGGGATCACCCGTTCACAAGGTCAGAAGTAGCTGGAGAATGGCTCCACGACTTGAGCTTCTTAATCAATGGCTTTCTCATCACCAAGCTATTTCCTTCAAACACATCAGGAGGGAGGGGAACAAGCTGGGAAACTTTCTTGCTAATTTAGGAGTGGACATTGGAATGGAATTCTTTGAAGGCTCTCTATCTAGCATAGCTTCTGAGAACCAACTCTCTAACTTCCATACCATCGTAACAAATGATATGGAGTTGGAGGAAGATTCACACCCGGATGTGGGTGCATTAATAACGTGTTAATGTCATTTCTTGCGACTTGGGTAGTTGTCATTCTACTGTGTTGGCTAGGGCAGTTCGTGGTATGTGATCTACAGGCATTTATGGATCATTGGGCTCGAGGTCTGCAGGTGTGAGTATGATGGAAGCTGAAGACAATGTGATGGTAACCTGGGTTAGCTCCCCCACCTAGGCAAACGAGAATGTGACAAGCTCTCCTCCGCAGGTTTAATCACTCTTGGCTCCAGCGTCATGACAACAAGTTATCTTCTGATTTCTTGTATTCGTGTGAAGTTCACATTGTGCATGGCTTCCTTTCATATCAACATGCATTACTACAGTCTCCAGGACATAATTTTGGTTTCCAATCTTTTTGTAATGGCGATTGTAAAGGACAACATTTTTGTAAATGATCAGCTTCCTCTGAAACTTCGATCTCACATACCTCAGTTTAGTTTTGGGTCTCTCAAGCTTATCATATTTCTCACTTCTATGATTCCCATTTTTGTAAAAGGAAGGGAGTGTGCTACCTGCAACAGTCTTTTTGGTAGAGGGAAGGCTATAGTCCCCTCAGAGGTTCAAACCTCTTTGTAAATATTTTTTCCTTTTTTCTTTTAATAGAATAGTCTTTATACAAACAAAAAAAAAAAAAAAAAAAAAAAAAAAACCTAGACAAGTTGGATATATTAAATGTAACCCCCAAAAAATATTACAAAAGACTTTTTTTTTTTTGTTTATAACAAGTATAAAGTTAAAATCTCCTTCATTATATCTAATTAACGGTGCAAATATGTCAAATGATTGAATAAATGTTGGGTTACCAGTTATTCTCAACTCATTTTTCCATGTCTTAAGATACTATGCTCTCAATATTGATAGCGAAATGAAAATTGTAAGTACCATGCTAACTACTAGGGGTTCTTCCTCCAAGGATGCTAGCGAAACATTTGATGAAGCATATTCTTTCTATTAAGTGTTTTTTTAAATGCTTTCTTCCTAAGTAATTGAAGAATAGTCAGTGTATTATATTTTTTTGTGTAGAATTTGATTTTATGGTAATGGTTCAAATTATGATCATGTACCTTTTAGGGAAAACCTTATTCTTGTGGGTGCACTCCATAGATCTAATAATGGTTCTAAATAATAAATTGGATCTATTGTGATACATTCCTATGGCTCATCAACATTGACTGTATGAAGAAAAATAGCCAGAGAATCAAAATGTGATATCTTTTCGTTGAATAGTAATGACATAGTTAGGTATCCAATCCTCATTCAAAAACCTATGTCCTTAAGGGATGCAATAAAAAAATATCCCACTTCAAATGCTTTGAAGTCTTCCACTATTTATAAGGCCTATATGGTGAAGTACGTTAAAAAGGATCCATTAGTGGACATCGCTATGTTGCAAGTGATGCATATCCATTTAATGTTTGAAAAATATGTGGCCATTTTTAGTCTAAATTGGTATTGGCCTCCAACATCAACTTTCACTAGTGAACCCACTCA
This sequence comes from Pinus taeda, assembly GCA_000404065.3. Lineage (NCBI taxonomy): Eukaryota > Viridiplantae > Streptophyta > Pinopsida > Pinales > Pinaceae > Pinus > Pinus taeda. The sequence goes on from APFE030980438.1 coordinate 63,313, forward strand.
ATATGGAGAAGGAATGGTGGGATCTATCTTTGCTCCAAAGGATTTTTATATTGTTCAGTTCGATGGATGGTCATGATAAGTACACGAAATATTTTTAGTAGAGTCCTTTTTGGGGAAGTGTGGGAATTTGTATAGCACCATGGTTCCAAGAATTTGTCCTACAGCTAAATCAATTACTATATTTTTAGCTCATTATATTTCCCAAAATTTCCATTGCATTTATAGTATTTATATATTGTGTATTTATAAATTTTACAATATATTAGAAATCCATTGGGAGCTGACATAAAATCAAATAATAAGAGGGATACAACATGACTATGCACATATTCCCACATGTGTTGAATAGAGATTATTATTGGTCTTAAATTTATAAATTATTCTCAAATGAAAAATTTTTAAATGCGCTCAAGTCTTGGATTATAAGAACACATAATTTAGGTGCTAGAATGTTACCTGTCCCCATGTTCAAGTTCGTTGTCCTAGGAAAAAAAAAGATGAAATGAAAATCAAAGAGCTACAATTTTCCAAATAAAAGTATAGAATTTTCCCAAGGAATTGATGTTGGATAATGGTGATGATTAAAATAAAGAAAAGTACTATCAACAAGTCAAATAAGACCCTTCTAAAATTTTCCAAAGGAATTGATTTTGGATAATGGTGGTTATTAAAATGTAGAAAAATACTATCAACAAGCAAAATAAGATCCTTCTTTGTGGGTAGAGTAAAAGATATGGTCATCGAAAGTAGTTGTACATGAAATGAAAAGAAAGAGACAAAACTATATATTATTTAGATATATAAAAATATATATATTATATCATTGATCTAGGAGATCATTTTTCACGTGGTTTTTTTTAGGCCTCAATATTTAAGTTTGTATAGTTATTTTTATTTTTTTTTTAGATTTTTTTTAATTTAATTTTGGGAGACTGAGTAGATTTCAACTTTTTGAAAGACAAAAAACTTAAACATCATGTTGGACTATAAATAAGTTTTGTCCAACTACTTCCCTCTATTAGATATTTATTTTCATCTTTTAATTTATAGTTATATTATTATCAAAACACCTATATATATTATATAATATAATAAATTATATAAAATAATAATATATATTTATTTTATAGAGGGCAAAAATAATAATCTATTATAATTATTTAATTTATTTAAAATATTATTAAATCAAAATGAATATATATATATAATATAATATATTATAATTTGAAAAATATTCATTTTATTTATCTATTATTATAATTTTTAATTTAATAAATATCTTATGCTTATAAGTGCAATTATTTTTTTTTTATTGTTTATATCACTAAGTTGAATATTTCAAAATAAATTTGTAATTTATTAATACTCCAAACGAAATTGCTTACTAAATGAGTCCAAAGGACAATGATGAGATCAGGAAGCGGGTACAGGAGTTGTTGGACAAAGGGTTGATTTGAGAGAGTTTAAGTCTTTGTGCGGTTCCAACAGTCTTAGCTCCCAACAAAGGAGGAGAGTGGTGGATGTGTATTGATTCTCGAGCAATAAATAAGATTACCATCAGGTACATGTTTCCCTTACCACGGATGGATGATATAATGTATTGTTTGAGTGGAGTGGCATATTTTTCAAAGATTGATTTAAAAAGCGGATATCATTAGATTTGGATTCGAGAAGTAGACGAGTGGAAGACTGCTTTCAAGAACAATGAAGGCCTGTATGAATGGCTAGACATGCCATTTGGATTGAACAACGCACCCAACACATTCATGTGCTTGATGAACGAGATGTTGAAGGAATATATTGGAAAGTTCGTGATTGTGTATTTAGATGATATCCTTATTTTTAGTAAGACAGGGGAAGAACATTTCTGGCACGTCAGGTGTGTCTTGGAAAAATTACAACAAAATAAGTTTCTTTTAAATTTGAAAAAGTGTATGTTTTTTAAGAAGGAGTTAATTTATTTGGGGTTCAGGATTTCAGAAAACAAATTAAAGATTGATCCAGAAAATTTTGCAGCCATAGTTAGCTAGCCATCTCCCAAGAGTTTGTTTGAAGTACGGAGTTTTCATGGGTTGGCATGTTTTTATAGGAAATTAAAAAAAAAAAATCAGTGGGATTTGTGCATGCATGGTGGACACCATTAAAAAAAGCAAATAAAACTTTTTATTGGACGGAGTTGGCTAAAAAGAGTTTTCAACTGCTAAAAAAGAAGATCACCAAAAGACCCATTTTGAGGTTACCATATTTCAATAAACTTTTTCAAGCTCATTGTGATGCCAGTGGGACAACCATGGGAGCAGTACTTAGCCAAGAGGACAAACCAATGGCCTATTTTAGCGAGAAGTTGAATGAGAGTAGACAGAAATATACGTCCTACGACAAGGAGTTTTATGCAGTGGTACAAGTGCTGAAACATTGGAGACATTGCTTAATGGGAAATGAATTTGTTCTGCTTTTAGACAATTCCACTTTGCAATATGTCATGCAACAGCATAAGCTGAACCATAAACATGCGAAGTGGGTGGAATACCTCCAGAGTTTTATGTTTGTGTTGAAACACATCAGTGGAAAAGCCAATAAAGTGGTAGATGCGTTAAGCTGGAGGAGTTTGATTTTACAGGAAATAGAGTGCAAGTGTTAGGCTTTCAACATCTCAAGCATCTGTATGAAACAGATGCAGACTTTAAGGAAGCATACGAAGCTTGCCAGAATATGTTGTTGAGGGACAACAGTTTGTGGCTAGACTATAATATACATGAAGGATTGTTGTTCAGGGGAGGAAAGTTGTGTATCCCAGAATGTGCAATGAGGGAAAACTTAATTCAGGAGAAACATAGTGGGGGTCTAGTTGGACATTTTGGCATAAACAAGACTTTGGACCAAGTAAGTCACTTCTATTATTGGTCGAAGATGTGGTGAGATGTACAAAGATATGTGGTTAGATGTAAGATGTGTCAATTGGCAAAGGGACACAGTCAAAATACGAGATTGTATACACCCCTAGCTATTCTGAAAAGACCATGGGGCTCAGTCAGTTTAGACTTTGTATTAGGCTTGCCAAGGACACAGAAGGGGTACAATTCAATCATTACAGTAGTGGATCGCTTTACTAAGATGACTCATTTTATTCTTTGTAAAAAGACCAATGATGTCACACATGTAGCCCACTTGTTCTTCACATAAATTGTCAAATTACATGTCTTTCCAAAAGTCTATTATTTCAGATAGGGATGTGAAGTTCACGGGTCATTTTTGGCGGACCTTGTGGAAGAAGTTAGATGCTAAATTAAATTTCAACTCAGGTTATCATCCATAGGCTGATGGGCATACTGAGGTAGTGAATCGAAGTCTGGGAAATCTGTTACGTAGTCTGGTTGGTGAAAATTCATGACAGTGGGATCGCGTACTCACGCAAGTAGAGTTTGCTTATAACGATTCACCCAATAGGAGTACTAGCAGAAGTTCTTTCGAGATCCTATATGAAATACACCCCTGTGGTGTGCACGAGTTGCGGGATTTGGGTTGGTTGGAACGAAGGAGTGCTGATGGTGAAGATTTCGCAAAGGTGATGAATGAACTTCATTAATAGGTGAAAACCAAATTGCAGGATAACAACCAAAGATATAGACAGAAGGCAGACTTAAAATGACGAGAAGTGAAATTCAATGTAGGAGACTTGGTATTGGCACAGCTACAGAAAGAGAGGTTTCCTAAAAGGGAATATAACAAGATCAAACTAAGAAAACTAGGGCCTTTCCGGATACTGTGAAAGTAACTACCCCCAGGTATCGGGATCTCACCCATTTTCAATGTGAAAGACCTGTAACCTTACATTACTACTAATGTGGAGGAAAATTCAATAGAATACACACGGGGAACCCAAGGAGAAGGAGAGACACTGACATGGGTCAGACAGATACCCCCAACCAAGCCTCTAGAGATCGAAGAAATATTGGATACTGTGGTAGCTAGGCAGACACAATGGAAGGAGTACATACAATACTTGGTTAAATGGAAGAACCGTCCAATTGAGGACATTTCTTGGTTGGATGTCGGACAGATTCAAAGCATTGGGTATTCGATTAAAGAGCTCATGGACAGGAGTCATGAGATTCGTTCACCCCAGGAGCCTGATAGAGGAGCATCCAATTAGGGAGGCGACAGCTGGATAAGATGTTAAAATTAAATTCACTTTTAGTTTAATTTTATTTTATGTTTAAAAGAAGGCTATCACAACCAATGTTTTCCTTTAATTTGAATAGTAGTGACATTAGAAATTAGTTTTAAATAAGTTAGGAAACAAGCTGCCAGAAACTGGAATATAACTACATTGTAACTGTAGGTAGTTCCTCAACAAAATGAGGCTAGCTGCAACTTAAATAGGCAACCCAAAGACAAAGGTGGGGTTGCTGCCATCCATAAGAAAAGAGACCAGAGAGCGTAGCTCTGAAATATATTTTTAAACTGTAAATTCAAGCTTACAGGTATCCATTATTGTTTTCCATAAATGACAAGAATTATGTACTGTGCATAGAAATTAATGACATAATTGAATGACTGTTAATCAAATTGCGCATCAAACTGAAGGAGCCAAACACAACAGAAAAAACCATCCAGGTATTTCACAAAATCATGCTATTTATTTAATAGTGAAAATTTACAATATATATATGTGTGTGTGTGTGTGTGTGTGTGTAAACATTTGTCAAAGTCCACAGTAGCACAAAGAGATAACATTATGTAACCCCACATAGGTCTGAGGCACAGAGTCTTCAAAAACCATCCATAACAGTCCTCATACAGTTGACACAGGCCAAGGAGGGTTCCACACAACCCAAAACAAACCAAATTGAGCAGAGACCGAAGCATTACCGACAGCTAGAGATGATATACATAAAATGTTTCCCAAATTCATAAACAAAACTTACAACAAAGGACATAGTGTAGAGGAGGCCACCTATTGACAGACCGCCTAAGACCGAGAGCAGACAGAGGCATAGCCTAACTGTTACAAACAAAATATATATGACTGCATAGGGTAAACAGGAAGGACCCTACCCAGTTTGGGTAAAGCCAGACCAGAAGGATGAAAAACCCTGCATTTTCCCCAAAGACCAAGCCCTTGCAACCGCCATGACGAGGGCTGAGTACCTGCACAGACAAATAGAGAATTAGTGAGGTAGCATAACCATAAACCCATGATAAAGTACAAAGAGAGGGAAGGATGAATACCCACAATGGATACTTGAAGAGGAGGTTGGGCTCCATAGTCGAGCCACAAAAATGAGACCAACAGAGCATAGGGAGTGGCACCAGAGCCAAGGAAAGTTGAGACACAACAAAGCGCAACCAACGGCCAGAGGGCCAGCAAATACCGAGATCCGACAGAGCATAAACAATGGCCACAGAGGCACAAGACCACCGTTTACTCACCAGGATCAAAGCTGTCAGTGAAAGTAAAAGGAAATGCAGAACTGAAACTGAAGTAGAGGAATTACCTGGAGTACAAGCCGTCAAGCCATCACTGGGAGAGTTTGGAAGAGGGCCTAGTAAAAAAATGCAACCACTGAAATAGTTAAAAATAGTGCCATCAACCTGGTAAAATCAAATATTCGTGAACAAATACAGAAAAGCCAAGGCGTACCCAGGGCGACCATAGAGCCCAAAACCTCCTCGAAAAACCATGAAAGAAGAAACCACGAGGTCCAATGAAACACCATCACAAAGTTAACAAAACGACAGAGGACCAGAGCCGAAGAAGGACCCAAAAGAAAGCAAGAGGTAGAGCGCCATCCTTTCCTTGCAAAACGAAACAGGTAAGAATGTAGGGGAGAAGAACCAAAACTAGCAGAAACATAACCAACTCAACCACAACAGACTGCACCATAGAGCAGTGTCACATAGACCGAGACCACCTTGAGATGGAGGAGAGGTAATTGCCCATTAAAACCTTACCTAAAAGCCTAAGCAAATACGAGCGCGAGAAAATTTGAATGCAGCCCAAGCCACATAGGCTTGCCACCATGGTGTCTCGGGGATTGTCACAACATACTCTAGTGCCATAACCTCTTATCTTACAGGGAAGCATGTGACCTCTAACTATTAGGCCCACTCAAGATGTACCAAATGGTGTATGCAACCACTTTGTTTATGGGACAAGGGACCCATCTCTGCGTGGAGATATGACTACTAAAATCAATTCACTACTATGAATGTCATGATTCATTCAACACTACTTAACCACTAAAACCATTAAAATCACAATCCCTAATCCACTAAACCCTAAAATCTAAATTAAACATGAATCAGTAACCCACTAAAGTCAATCCCCTGTCATGAATCCCCTAACATATAACCCAATGGTATCTACGTAGTTAGTGTGAGTTTAATAACTTAACTATTAATAAGATGAGTGAATTAATAATTAGGTGTTAGTGGCTTACAAACCGTTGAAATAACGAAATATCAAAAGTAAATATAGACACTTATAAAAGATAAACTTAGACATGTCTATATTCACTTTTGTTAGTTGATTATTTAAATAATCTCTGACCCACTAACACCATATTATTCATTCACTCATCTTATTTAATCACTAAATTATTTAAGTTACAATATATCCCTAAATCTCAATTAAAAGCCATCAACCCCCAAAATCTCAATTATGTTATTAAACTCACACTAACTCCCTAACTCTCAGTTATGAAAAAATATTTTTTTATGTTGTGTATATTAAATATTTTTATTATTTATATTTTTAAAAAACTTTTTAAGAAATGACACATCGTTTTCATAGTATAAAATAAGAATTATAATGAGATTTTTTTACTTATAATTTTTTTCCAATTTTATTTAGTATTAATATAAATGTATATGACCTCGATCGGGGTGCGAGCCAGAAGTTAATCACTCAACCAAGGGAGTAATGGTATGTACAATAGCATACAATACCACCACCCCCCACACGGTTGAGGCGATGGCTGCGGTGGCCCTTTCCATGATGGCATGCATGCATATGGGAAAGGTGGCAGCGGGAGTAAAGACAACTTTCGTTTTAGTAACAGTGAAGGACAGAAGGTTGGTGTTGATAAAAATGATAGCGGACGAGGATATTGGTGCAATGGGCGGGTTTTGTAGCGCCAGTAGTAGCAACAAGCCTATCGACAATGCACAAAGGTTAACGGGTATGTACTCAGATATATCTCTCCTCTCGTAATGTTGACCTACTTTGGTTTTCATTTGGGGTAGAGGGGAGGAATTATCGGGGAGACAAGCAAAATTGAGAAGCTCTGGGGGCATAGGCTGGTGGCATACACTTGGTTCTATCTCTGTCTCTCACACCCATTTTGCATGCTATCCATTTCTCCTTGCTTGGAAGTTCTCCTTTCCCATATAGGATTTTTGTTGGCATGGGACAGAGGGCCTAGTTTTGTAGTTCATAGGAAAACTAATTGTAAAGCCAGGGAGATGGGCCTTAGGGGTAGAATTGTCTGGTTCATATGTATCCTGGGTGGTAGCCTCTACTCTAGGTCCATGCATAGCCACAGAAAGGAAGGTTTCAAACTCAGCATGAGGGATAAGGTTAAGAATTAGAGGCGGGAAGTCTCGCAAGGGAGTGGCATTGGCTATGGTAGGCAGATTGGTGATGGCCACATCATGGGGCTCAAGGATGGGTAGATGATTGGGTTGGGTCCTTCTCTCACATCTTGGGCAGAGGGTTAAGGAAATGCTAGCCAAGGTTTGCAGAGAGATGGTAAGCGGAAGTGTTTACAAAGATGGAAATGAGGAGAATAAGCAAACCAAATTGCGGCTGAGAGGAGGTGTCTTAGGCAAAGTGTAATTGCTGGTGCTAGTTGTGGGTCAAACCCCTTTGAGGAACAGACTTGCGACCCTGAAAGGTCGGGAACTGCAATCGAAAGGGGAGGGTCTGAGGAAGGCGGGTTGGTGCATGGTAATACTACCACCTATGTGAAATCTCCCTGTCATATTTTATTGAATTGTAATTGGATTATGGTTTGTTGCAATGAACAGGGTTGGGTTAGAAAAACCATGACATGTTAGGAAAACACTCGTGGTCGTGGAAGGAGGGTCCAAGCGACCAGGAATGATATGGAACTGAGTAGTTTAAGAGACGTAGAGGCAAGAAATATCTTGAAAGGTTAATAAGTGAAGTGACAGTTTCATGTCCTGAAGGCACTAATGAGGAAATTAGCAAACTATTAGACGATTGGGAAGAAGAAGCAAAGCAGAAGAGTGAGAAAGACACGAAAATGGAGGATTAGAGAACCCTTGTCCCAGATCTTGGAAACATGAGGGGAAGAATCACTCAATTCAAGCAAACTCTCTACTTGTGCTGGTTGATGAAAAGACTGTTGGGTAAGGTTATGGAACAAATTTCGGTGGGCATGGCTATCACTGCCCAACGCATACCAAATTACAAACAAGAATTCGAGAAGGTGCACATCCAACTCCACAAACAGGATGTTCGACTTGGTCGAATTGAGAGGCACCTTCCTTGTATCCTGGTCCAGACTGAGATGTTGGGCACAAGTGTCAAAGACCCAGCACCTGTGGAATCCACTTCTGTTGAGCAACATGACTAGCTAGTCTACTTTTATGGTTTTGTTTATATATATGCGGATAGCCTTTACATGTCCTTATGCAAATATATATGGATGTAGATCTCTACAGTATGGACAAGAATCTAAGACTTATATAGCTTGGATAGAAAGACTGAACTTTTTTGGTTTCTAGATGGCGTACAATGCAGATAGGTGGCCAACAGATTTGGTTTTCCACTGGGAAAGTTGAGGCCACCTATCCAATCTACGTGG
>APFE030980443.1:0-41658 GCA_000404065.3 Pinus taeda
CCTTTATATTATTATTGTTAGGTTGGCTGGGTTATATTGTGACTCCTTAGACTTCTATATATAGAAAGGAGGTTTTGCCATTTGAATCATCAAAGAATCATTCATTTGTGTAATGTAAGGGAGGTTTCCCCCTCGAAGAGGCTGAATTCTAAGGCGTTGATATATCTTTTCTATCTTTTTGTGAGCTAGTTTCATAACACTTTCCCTTTTCCCTCTGGGGCATCTAGAGAAGGTTACTCTACTCCCTTGTCTTGTTTGGGTGTCAAAGTGCTTTCACCTCGACCCTTCTTGAATTCTCAATACATCTCTTCCACCATGTCTCTCATGGTCATGAAACTATCCATGAACTGAGATTCTGATTCCAATGGGACTTGTTCTTCCATTCTCCTCCTAGGATAGACTGTTCTAATTTCTGGATTAGCCTCAACAATTTCTCCTTCTCCTAGTTTGAGCTTTGACTTAGTTAGAATTCAACAATCCAACACAAGCTTGTCTAACCTTAGCAAACCTAAAGCTCTGATACCACTTGATCTGAAAATGAGATCTTGGGCTAATATTAAGGTATTACAAACTCATGTGCATGGATTTGCCTATATTGCTTAGTTCAATGGATCAATAAGATTGCAAATAATATAGACAATGAAGCAATCAAAGATACATAATAGACACACACACATAACACAGCAAGATAATCAAGGAGTTCACCCAAAACTCTTGGGCTATGTCTCCTGGTCCAGCCTTCAGTGGTGACCTCTCTATTATGTCTTCAAGAGTAGAGTTTTACAAAAGTGAGCTCAATTTGAGTCTCAACACAACAAATATAGAACAACAAGAGTTTACTTGAATCCCTCAAGTCTCTCTGAGTACACAGACTCTCCCTCTCGCTCTTTGTCTCTATTTCTCTCTGTCTTAGCACTCTGTCTTTGTCATTTTGTGGCCTTTTAATCCAATTGGTGTTGTCTGTTTGTTTCCTCTTCTGGGCTCTCTGGCTCTTGGCCTCTGTCCCTTCAAATCCCCTCTAAGCATTAAGCAATAATTTCTAAATGTCTTCAAGGATGGTGGCCACCAGTTATGAAACGGAAGGGACCATCTGCACTTTAGAAATCCCCAAAATAGTCATTCTCTGTTTACATAGAGAATACACAAAAGCACTGTAAAAATCTACCCAAATGCCTTTTATCGGATCTAAAATATTATCAAGTCCGCCCTATAACCCTTTTAGATCCATCTTCGGGCGCTATCGCAAGTGATTGTTGATCCAACAGTTATTATTGATTTTATGTGGCTTACGTGCATGGAGATTACCTGCCCAGAAAGATGGTTTTCTCTTTCTAGCACTGAGCCATGTGGTGGCCAGTGGATGGGCTTGGGCAGAGCCCATCCAATACTGCTTACCACCTGAGGCCTGCCCGAAATCCCACTCTTTACGAAACTCAAAATCTATATCACTGCCTGTATAGACCCTTCTGGGTCCGTTTTATCACTCCACTCGTATTTCCTTTGGTTTTAATTTATTTAACGAAAATGTGAATTTACATAGGAAAACTCCTTTTTACGGAACTCAAAATATATTAAATTTCATCCATAACCCCATCGGGTCCGGCTATCGCAAGTCGCATTTGTATCGACCTCGCTCCTTTGTATTGCTCCGATGCGATATTGCAATATCGCAATTGCATATCGCATAGTCCTTGGGCCTTTGGCAAGCGCTCCCTTGTATTTTGCTGATGCGATATTGTGAGTTAACCTGGGCCGATGATCTATGTGCTTGATCGATGGTCCTCGTTGACTTGCGCTAAACGTTGTCACAACTTTCATATGGTAGCCTCCAATAGCCTCCGTGATATGCCAATCGGACCTGGACCATTGATCGACCAGATCTAATGACTCCTGTGCATCGTTGTTCAAGCCTTCGATAGCTCTGTTTTTCACTTTTTCTTCATGTTTTTCACTCTCGATAGTGTTTTCCGCCATTTTTAAAGGTTAATCCTGTGCGATGGTTTTTTGATTTTTGAAGACTTAGAGGATTTTTAGGATCCATTGTGGATCATTGAAGGACTAGGATCTTGTGGATCTGCACAGACTAAATTAGCTCCCTTCGCTTGATTTCACTCTTCCCATCGAGCAATAAGTTTAGGGAAGTCTTCTGTTGCATACATATTTTCACGATAGTATGAACACTACGGTCTTGATGACAAAGGAAACTCTCTCACCACATGGCCTTCTTGATCATAATTATAGCATCATATCAAACCTCTTCCACCTGTCCTTCCTCCCCTCAGAGCTCCTCCTCCTCGCCCTTGAGGAGTCCCCTTAACACGAAAAGAAAAATGGTCAAGAGAGTCCGCTAAGGAATCGAAGGACTGACATTGATCCATATGATGATTAAGGGATCCACATAATTTACAAAAAATTTATTTGGAACATATGAATACTTCTGTAAAATAGGATATAGACGAGGCTGATGCCTGAAGCTTCGACATATTTCAGATTAATTAGTTGCAGACATACTTGGTGGAATGGGAAATGACTAGAACTGAGTATGACCTTGATAGGGAAGCGTAGATGAGATTTGCGCAACTCTCGGAGGCTGTGGCGATTGGGGTCCCATAGGCGTACTACACGCTCCTATTCCTCTCAATCACGGGCATTCTGTAACATGGTGTTCTTCGACCTGAAAGTGGGTGCACCAAACATGAGGTCTCGTCAGATGTTCAGGTGCTAGCTCTTTTGTCCTTTCTATCAAAGTAGAAATTTAATTTTGGAGACCCATAATATCAGGATTTGTCGAAGGTCCCTCAACTCTGTGATCTTGTGGATAAATAGACATAGCCTCTATTTGCATTGTTTGCTCTAGGAATCTTGCAACGTGCTAACCTTCCCCAAAGATAATGGAATTTGAGTCATTGGTAACAGATACTTGATAAAATAGTCTCTCTAGTAATGGGGGTCAATAGGGTAAGATAATTTAGTAATAGCATCCTTGAATCACTACATGCATTGTAAAGTCGATTCCCCCTCCTTTTGGTGAATTTGCAGCAATTCTACCAATCCTTGTCGATTTGAGTGCAGTAACTTAAACTCCTGAATATATTCCTACTTAACCAGGTCAATACCAGCATTGGGGTTAACATCAATCCATTTATGAACTACCTCAAAGCCTTATCCCGCAATGTGGTCTAAAACTCGATGATCTTGGTAGGATCAGGGGTTTAACAAGATATCTAAACAGCTTCACACAAATACCAATGTTGCTCAACATTATCTCCCCCATTTCCTACAAACTTGGGGTATCTTGTAAGTGATCCAACTGTGACTCCAACCATGGTTGGTTGCGTTGTATAAACAAGTATGAATCCTTGTGAACCCAGTTGATAATAACTAACTGAACTTGATTGACTAACACCACTAGAAAGACTTTTACCTTGAATCGAGGAATAAACTTTAATAAAAATGCGTACCTTTGAAAAAAAAATGGACTTTGATATAACATCAGAGGAAGGTCAAGGGGAGGAGGAATAAGCGTGTTACTATGTTGCGGGGTTCTGTGTTCTAGTGTTAACTCATCTTCAAATAAAAGCCACCTCATCACTAAATGTAAATCATCATCTACTCACATATAATCATCTGTTGTCTTGGTCAGTTGGACATTTGTCTTAAGTGTCCAAAACCCTTCTACATCCTCATGCATCAGAGTATATACTCCTAATCCCTTCACTCCACTTCCGCTTCTACTCCACTGGGCACTCCCATCATGCTCAAAAAAAATATCTCCCTCACTCCCTTTCCTTGGATTCAGAGTCTCCATTTCCTCTTGCGCTCTATCAAACTCCTCACTGCATTGTAGATCCCTTCGTCTAGCTCTAATTTCCCACAACTTCTTCTCGTGCCACTCTTCAACGATTCTCGCCATCCGCAATGCCCTAAAGTCCCTTTCCTTTCACAAATCTTCATGATTCATTATAGGAATTCTTTCATCCTCCCATGGCAACATGACCTTCCTTTCCCCTAATCCATTTCCCCAGTACATGTAACTTAAGTTGCCATTTGATTTGGCTGAAAATCCAACATGTTGTCTTCAACTTACAATACCTTAATCCAAAATGGGGTTTCCTTCAGAAGTCATCCTTGTATTCAAAATTTGAATAAAGCCTTTGTGGCGAAAATGACTAATGCTCTTTAGCTGCAAACTCAATGATATATCCTTTAAGCATCGTGCTAACCTATAAGTCAATGACTCTTGTCAGTTCTATATCCAACCGATGGAGATTAGCCAGATTTGTTGTTGTCCAATTCCTAGGTAACCTTGGTTGTATGAGAATCCTTGATTTATGGTGATACAGAGTCAACCAATTTTCTAACTTCTCTGGAAACTCACACCAAAATAACTCGTAATGGTCACAAGTAGGTTCAACATACAACATTTCTTCTTTGACCCATTTCAGATTCTTCTACCTCAGCCATGCTTGCTGCAAATTAAAGTAGTCAACCCTCTCATGCCACCATTTTTGGATATTCTAACAAATATACAAGGGCTGCATGATCTAAACCCCCCTTCAAGAAACTCGAGGTATTGGAAACGAAACCATTTGGTGGCAGGAAAAATCACTTTGAAACTAACCTAGGGTTCAACCGAGGGTGCCAACAAAAAGCCTATGTAGTCTAGAACTTTGCCGACATTTTCACTACTTCAAGAAGAAGAAGAGTCTCACCCAAGGTAAGCCAGAACCATGGAAGGCTAAAGGTTATTTATATATTCTAATTATGTGACTTGCGCAACTACCAACATTCATTCTCAACCATTCACATTATACGTTCAACAGGAAATTAAACATATGCATAAAATTTTAAAAGGGGCCCATAAATTACATAGTTAAATGCTAGAATTCCCATCTTTCTTATATTAATAATCAACAGAGAACAATTTCATTACATTTATCAGCATTACAACTTGTGGAAATTACAGACTTGCACGCAGTATCAAAATCTATAGGAAATACACTAACAAAACATTACAAGCATAGATCTCAGAATTGAATAACTATGGATGCTCAACATCGTTTATTCTCCTGGCTCTATCTGAACTTTGCGATGCTGTCTAAACTTATCTCTCGTTTCCTTTTGTCTTCTTTTATATCCACGCTCACTTTCTTTAATACCTCGCTCGCTTGATCCATGGTTTTTTAACACCTAGGGCCATCATTCTAGTTTTTTGTTGACTATATCAAAATCAACTCCTAGATCTTTGGTATTCTCCCTTATTTTCTGCTACACGAGTTCCAAGCCATCTTACTTCCATTTTGTTTTCTTGATGCTCTGTTTCTGACAGTTTCATCCAAAATCTCCTTCACAACTATTATCCCTTCAAAAACGAAGGACCCAACAAAAGAATTGTCTCCCACAAGCTTCGTGATGGTGTAAGGCCTTTATCAGAGTAGTCAAAGCTTATGATGGGATCCAACAAGATGATGTTTTTGTAGATGTAACCAAAATTTGTCACCACTTTAACTTATGGGGCACCTGGTGCAAATCATGTCATTGTTTTTATTTCGAATTGGATTTCTCCAGGATGTCATGAACCTACTGGAAGTTGTACTAAATTCTCTCAATAAACCTGGTGGCTTTATCAGCCTTAGACTAAACATGGGAAGATTCATCCTATGTAGTTGCAAAAGGAAGTGGGACATCAAGGGGATAATGGTTGAAATCCTAGGCCCACTTCAAAAGGGATGTGGCATGTCAAGTTATGGAGAGCCTTTTTATATCTGTGTTGCACATATGGAAGACTCTCGTTCCATATCTACGAATGCTTAGAGTTGTACATGTGTAGTATATGCACAATCACCCTCTTGACAACCTTTGTTTGGCCCATGTCTAGCCATCAGTTTGGGGTGGGAATGTAGTTGAATTGGTGAGCTTGGTGTCTAACAATGACCAAAGGCTCGACCAAAACATGTTTAGGAACTTGTTATCCCGATCAGATGTAATGGTCTACTGGATCCCAAAATGTACCTACACTCATTCAAAGAAGAGTCTAACAGTGCCCTTTGCTCTAATTCTCTTCTTATAGGTAGCCAACATGGCCATCTTAGAAAATCTGTCAACGACCACAAATACACAGTTGTTTCCATGCTTGGTAGAAGGAAGGCCATACATATAGTCCATGGAGATGAATTCTTAGGGCCAACTATGAGTAGGAAGAGGAGTATACGAGCCTTGCTTCTTAATAGTTAGCTTGGCGATGATGGAGGAAGTGTAGGATCTGATGTATTTTCTAGCATCTTCTTAGATATTTGGCCAATAAAAATACTTCTACAGTACGAAAAAAAATTTCTCCACACCAAAGTGTTCTATGACCCAACTGTAGTGGTCCCCACACATTAGCTTGGCATGCTTGCTCGAAGGAACACAAAGGCGGACCAAGTAAAATAATAATGCATCCTGGAGGTGGAATTCTAGAACTTTCTTGTCATCCACTAGAATCTAGTATGTGGTGGTGAACTATGCATCATTTTTATATAGTTGCGGCCATCCAAAGTTTTGGTGGCCACAAGAGTTGAGAACAGTGGTTAATGCTGCAACTGATAGCTGACTGAGGCAATCCACAACATGATTGGTGTTTCCCTTCTTGTATTTGATATTCAAATAGAATTGTTGCAAATATGTAGACTACTTCTGATTTCATTCATTGTTCGACTTCCCTTGGGTCTGTATAAATTGCAAGAGTTGATGATCTGTGTGGATGTTTGTCTCCTTCCCTAGAATGTGATGTTTCCATTGCCGTCAAGCCTGCACGATGGAATGCATATCCTTATGATAGGCAGGGTATTTCCAAATTGTGTCCAGAAGTGGCTCACTATGATAGGTCACTAGATGCCCTTGATAGGTGAGAAACACACCTATAACATAGTCAGAGGTGTCTGTCTTAATTTCAACTGGTGCTTGTAGGTCTGGAAATGTGAGTACTGGTGTAGAGTAGAGGTCATGTTTCAACTAAACAAATGCCTTCTTTTGGGACTCTGACCAGAAAAACTTTTCTTCCACTCTACCCTTGTTAACTTAACTCAAAGGCCAAATGATATTAGAGAATCCCAATATGAACCTCTGATAAAAATCGACAAGGCTCAAAACATTGCAAAGCTCTATTAGAGTGGTCAAGGCCATCCAATCCTGAATGACTTAGATCTTAGCTGGATCCGCATGCACTCCTTTCTCATCAATGATATAACCTACATATTGGACATGTCTCATGCCAAAGGTGCATTTCTCCAAGTTGGCACATATTTTGTACTTCTGCAGGTTTTGAAGGACATGTCAAATGTGTTGCAAGTGATCTTCCTAACTCTTGTTGAAGATGAGGATGTTTTCCAGATATACAACCACAAATGAGTTGGTAAAGGGTCACAATATGTCCATTGTCATCCATCAGCCTCATAAAAGTTGTAGCAATATTTTTCAACCCAAAAGGCATGACCAACCACTCAAAAAGGCTCTCCTTAGATTTAAAGGTGGTCTTCCATATCTCCGTGGGTTCTATTGGAACCTAGTGATAACTAGAATTTAAATCAATTTTGTTGAAATACTTGGCCCCTTTGAGCTAGTCAAGAAGATAATCAATCCATGGGATTGGATACATGTTCCTGACAATGATTTTATTTAGTTCCTCATATCAATGCAAAGTATCAAGGTCCCATCCTTCTTCTGTACAAGTACAATCAGGCTCCCACAAGGTGGGGAACTTTGTTGGATGTGCCCATTCGACAACAATTCCTCGATCTATTGTTTGATTTCTCCATTTTCCAAAATAGGATGGCAGTATATTGAACCATTGGGTAGAGGTTTTTTGAGAGTCAGATTGATCAAATGCTTGACTTAACAGTGTGAAGGTACCCCTATGGGTGAGGAGAAGATGTACTTTGTATTCTTCTATGACCTTATCCACCTACTTCTGTTGCACAGTAGAACCCTTCGTGGGGGCCATGGATGTGGCCACGATATTCCCCTTACTTTGAGAATGAATAAAAGAAATTCAAATTTCCTGGTCTGGGAGATGATATTATTGTATTTCTTAGCAGAGATTAAAGAGATGGTGGTAGGTGGGGCTGCCTCTTGTATTTTGTATAACTTATTTCCCAAATTAATAATATGAGTATGAGGAATTGAATCATACATAGAATGATTCTTCCACAAGAATCATTGGCCTAATAATACATCACAAACTTCAAGAGGCGCAACTTCACACATTACCTCAGCTGTGAAGGGTTTGATGTTGTACGGAAAATGACACTATTGGTTGAAGTGAA
The DNA here is from genome assembly GCA_000404065.3 of Pinus taeda. Classification (NCBI taxonomy): domain Eukaryota; kingdom Viridiplantae; phylum Streptophyta; class Pinopsida; order Pinales; family Pinaceae; genus Pinus; species Pinus taeda. Next base: position 8,304 of record APFE030980443.1, read on the forward strand.
TATCTCGTCCATGGTGGAGCTACCTGATCGTGTATGGCTACATGTGTGGTGTGGTTGGTAGGCTCAACTGATTAATCACCTATGCTAGGATGATTTTCTTTTAGCTTTCGATTTCGATAATAAACTACAATGGAGACCCCTTCTCCCACATCTATGAGTGGAAGATAGGTTCTCCTTCCTCTTGATCTTTAGGCTCAATAATATGGATCTTGGTGGTGGAAAAGGTGGTGTTAGTCTCCACATAAATAATATGCTTCCCTTTTTCATTCCCATTGTCGGGTTCTGAATCAGACTCAGAACATGCATCTGGCTCTAAATCCTTCAGCTTGGCCATTAGTGACTGCTTAGCTCGACACTCACTTGTGTTGTGAGTGGGGCTCTTATGGAACTCTCACCACTTTCCTATGTCCTTCTTTATATTTGTGGTGTTTTTCTTTTCTTGCAGCTTTGATGGGTTGTCCTAGGTCACCCTACCTTGGCTTTGTCCTTTGTTCTTCGGTTTGGGGGTGCCTTTCACTTCCTTTGTATTCGCAGATCCAAAGTCTAGCTTCTTCTGTTTAAATTTTTGCTCGATCTTGACGATGTATCAATAGGTGACACCAAGCAAGGATATGTCTAGGAACTCCATCCAGTCCTGGATGTATTTGTGTAGACAACCATGGTACTTGAGTACTAGATGTTACTTAAAATCCTTGATAACCAACTTCATGTGAAGAGTATGGAAAATATTTGAAAACTTTGACATGTCTTGGTCCCTTCCCTATCGTAATAGGGTCCACTTTATGTACTTATCTTCATAACTCTTGACACGGTAATATTGTTCCTTGATGGTGTCTCTGAAATAAGTCCAAGTGGATATGGTTGAAAACAATGAGGTTTCCCTCTTGTCCCTCTACTCACAGTAGGTTTCCCACTAGTCCTTGACATAGGGGGCGACTTTGAGGAGTGCAAAAATAATATTTTCCCTATTGGAAAAATCATGAACCAAAAAATATCCTTCCAACATATTTAACCATTTATCTATGACATCTACATCTATATGTCCTTCAAATATGGGAATATCAAAGTTTACTTGTACCTTAAAGGGAGTGGTGCCTCCAAGTTGCATGTTGGATGAAGATTTGTCGCTTGTGGGCATCTGCTGAAGGATTTGGGTAAAGATGTCCATCATCACATTCCTTTATCATTCGAGGGCTTATTCAAGTAATATTTTGAAAGGATCTCCTTCTCCCTCATCTTTCTTTTATTTCGTCGTGGGAGGATGTCGGGGTCGGCGAGTCCAGTCTTGCAAAGGTTCAACTAGTTCGAGCCCTAACTCCTTATACCTTGACCTCGTTGTGGACATGAACAGAAAAACAAAGAAAGTGCAGATCGCTCTGATACCACTGATCCAGATTTATGCATGAATGAATTGAAATACAAATTTAAATAGAACCATAGATCTACAATGAAAATTGAACTTCAATTCATTGATAACTAAATACTCAAAATTGTTTACATGCAGAATGGGAATAAACTAGCTCGTGCGATGGTGGCTTATCTCTGAGAAGAGATGTGGCAGCTAAATTCCTATGAACATTGTTACAATGAGACTCACATGCCTTTTTATTATTTAGAAATGAGGGAAAACCCCAAACATCCAAAAACCTAACCCTAAGAGATGAAGTGCGAAAAGTTTGTGGGCCCCGTTAGGGTTAGTTGGCACACCTACTTCCCAGGGCCGTAACTTTGGCATATGATGTTCATTTGACGTGTACGATACATATTTAGAAATATCTATCTGAGGACTACAAATTTTGACTAAAAACCCCTATCACAATCTACGAGTTTTCCCGTTTTCCAATAAAACTTTGTTTAAGGCATCAAAATTGCTCCTTAAGTTCAAGACTTCAAAAAAATACCAAAACTAGTAAATTGTGCTACAATTAAGGAAAATAAAAGAAATAGTGTTAGGGGTCCAAGTGGAATAGGTGGGTGGCCACCGATATCCACCTGGATCACCTAATTTGTATCAAACTTGATAAGATAATGAGTAGATTTGTGCTCATGGTGATGAGGAAGATGAGGACAATAAGTATTGTGGTGTTGGGACCATTGTAGTTGTGTCTTATCGAAAATATGTTGTTTATTTACCATTTAACAATGATCACATATTGTCATGTCCCCATTTTATTTTCCTCTATAATATAACCAGGATGATTTTCCAGGGTGTGTTATGGTTAGGCCGCAGGAGTAGGATTACATCATCAGAGATTCCAGAGGAGTTTTTATGGGATTTGATGACATTCGCTTGGCATATTCATCATCATGAGAAGTTTCACACAACTGATTTCTAGTTCTGTGGCTTTCTGATAATTCCTGTAAAAAGAGTTTATTATTGGGCATAACTTAATTAATTACGCTCAAGGTGGCATTTTGAGAGGAATGTTTGACGAAAAACCTTAATATAATAGCTCGTTGGAATCAAAATGAAAATATCTATAGGATGGGATGTTGAGAAGTGATTTCCAGTGGCTAGAGAGAGCACACGGTGGGTGATTTACTTAGTCATTTAAGTAAAAATGGAAAATATTAATTAAGGGGGTAGAGCTAAAAGTGTTAAAGGTCACTTAAGACAAATTCAAGAAGAAGCTTCTAGAATAATAATAAAATAATAAAATAATAAACTCCTAGAAGTTTGGAGATGTTGGCTTGATGTGGTCTGAACCAAGTTCAACTTTATCTGCACCAACCAACAAAACCCTAACTTATGGCCCTTCCAGCAACAACCCGCATAGTGTAGGTTGCAATCTCACTTGAAGCAGTATAAGGGGATGAAAAAACCTAGTTTCTGCATCGAGAGGTCTGTATGATGGGTTCCTTCAATCCTTATGGCTTAGATCAACCTTCACGCATCTCTAACCCTTCCGAACATATAGTTACTATAATTCTCTCTAAACAACTTCTAGATCTCCATGAAGGTTCCTAATTATACTTATCATGCATAACTATTACAGATATACTAGTTTCGTGCCGTAAATAAGTGTTAATTCATAAATCATAACATAGAGCAAAGATACATAAACTTTACAGAAGTAATAAATCAGGCACATATGCATCAGAATTGGCTCAAAATAGTCTTTATTAAGTATACTTGTTCAAGTACAGACTTCTTTTCCCTGTGCATTCAGCTGTAGGGCCTACGTAGTCAGCCTGCGGAGTTACCAAGGTCTCCGTGCACTCAGCTGCAGGAGCCTTCCCCTTTCGCCTACGTACAAGAAATAGACCTTTTTGCCTTAGCACCTTTCCCTTACAATGATTCTTCACAAAAATTTAATTCTTTAGACTTGCTATGACTCATATATATATAGCATTTTGCTTAAAATACCATGGTCTGCGGACCATGGGTGAGTCTCAAAAACCTCCTATCACCTACCCACCTAAGGGACTAAAGCCCCTTTGACTCATACTAGCTTCACACTCTGCTTCCACATTTCATGGAGACTTTACATTCTTTCAAAAATACATTACAAAATTTAACCAAAATGACCACAAGGACCAGGCTATCCCAACAGGCCCCCAACACAAATTTGGTTGACTCGCCCTCGAGGCACTTGACTGACGCAACAATATTTTCGTGGAGTTGATGGAACTCCATGTTCAACACCTGTAAAGAAATTTGCGGGTTTAAGGGCAATTCTTTCCTCCCCGATGGCTTTCCTATCCTCTGATAAGCATCACATGCTATGCAATATGCCTTAGAATCCTTATGAACTATCAAACACCACAATCCTGCATGCAAAATATTGTACATGATTTATCTTCCTGCATAGTGTCCTCCCGCTGCTTCTCCATGTGCTTCGGCGAGAATTATAGATCATTCAAACTCCGAAACATATCGACATAGTATTTCGTTAGTGCCCATCTTATACAAATGTCCAGCTATTACAGAAAAATCAGCTGTGTGAACCACTACTTCCTTTTTATGTTGTGTTGAATATCCTTCCAGGGCTATGCCATTAATTAAAAACTATATTATATCAGCAAAATGATAATCTGTGACATGTACAACATATAGCTGCACATTCGACAACCCTTCTTCCCAACTACTTGGTTCTTCAAGTGTTTCAATTTTAGATAGATGATCCATCCCACATTCAATCATCTGAGCTTCACAATTACCTCAAAATCATATTCTTGGAAAAGCAATAAGCACCTACAGATCTTGCCCCCCAACACAGGCTTGTTGACCAGGTACTTGAGAGCGGAGTGATCTGTATGCATTTGTTATATACCTAGGGGGGATAATATGGGGTACAAAGGGAGGCACCCAAGGTAATAATGTAATAATGGGATGGGCCATAGTAATAAATAAGGTGGTTAACCCATATCATGTAAGGGACCACAAGTAGTTAGTAATAATGTAATGGGCCCATGGTATTAGTTCGATGGTATGAAGGAACCATGGTAATGACCCATGGTATTGTATGTATGAGGCCTATATAGAGGCTAGAGACTCCACATGGAGGGATTTTAAGGAATAGTCAAGGAATTATTGTGTGAACAGGCATATGGCTTGCGGAGTTTTCTCCTTCCTTAAGGAGTTAATGTATGGTGTTGCCCTACCTTAAGGGTTTTGATATTAATAAAGAGAAAGATTCTATCTATTTCGATCTTATTCTTCTTGGGTTTATTTCTATTATCATATATTTCTGGGTTAGATCTATAACAAGTGGTATCATAGCACTTTCTTGGGCAAAAAAGTGGAGAATTTTTTTTACTTTTTGCAGGATTTCAGGGGCGGCGAGTTTGAAAATCAGATCTATAAATTTTGGTGCAAGATCTACAAAATATAATTGCATATCTAGATTCTATGTGAAAAAATACCCGATTTCAAAAAAAAAATCGGTTGAATCAGAGTCCGGATGAAGGAGATATCGTTGATTTAAAAATCAATGGGGTTGCAGACAATTTTTCGGGGCAGCGAGTTTGCGGCACAAATCTGGACGTCCTAGTGCAAGATCTGCAAAATCTAATTGTAGATCTGGATTCTATGTGAAAAAATACCCGATTTCAAAAAAAAAAAAAATCGGTCGATTTGGAGTCCAGATAAGGGAGATATCGCTGATTTAAATCAGCTCATTTTGCAGAAATTTTGGTGACGGCAAGAGAGTTGCAGCGTAGATCTAAAATTCCAGTGCTTGGATCAAGATTTCTATCACATGGGAAGATGCAGAATGGTTGTTCCATTTCCAAAAAGAGGTCATAATAGGGATTCTAAGCAATATTGATGGAATTGTGGCCATTTTAAATTTTCGCCAAGTAAGCGAATTTTTTTCAAAATATTTTTTATGGCGGTTCCTCCGTTTACAGGGAAAGATGATGGTCCTACTATTGAAGAATACATAAAAGAATACAAGAGGTTATTTAAACACAATTGGAAATGGTTGGCAGTGGGTAATTTTGAAGATAAGGCAGCCACATGGTGGGGATTACTTAACCAAAAGAAGTGTTCCAACCTGCCCGATGAAGAATTTGAAAAATTACTTTTAGATAGATGGTCTCATGCCAGAAAACAAGATAAGGAGAAACATGTGGGGCTATTCCTACTAGTATATCCTTATTATAGGTTCATGGAGTGATTCAAAATGACAAGATCATGGTTTATATAAATCCTAGTTGTAAGCATAATTTTATCAATGTTAATTTGGCAAAAAGATTGTAAATTCCAGCAAAACACACTGAAACCGCACAGATTGATAATGAGGATGTTCAAGTTTATAAAGATTTGAAGATTTCTATGGACAAGTATGTATTGCATTCTAATTTTTATGCTTCAGATATGGCTAATGTGGATATTGTTTTGGGATACCCTTAGATGGAAGAGGTGGGTACTATCAATATTAATATGCAGAAGAAATTCTTAAAGCTCTGGTATAAAAAGAAGAAAATTACATTACAGGATATTTCCATCAATAAACAGGTAGAGTCCACAAACATTGAAGCAGAAGATGTTCCAGGGACTGACATATCAGATGATGAGCCATTGATGGTCGACAACCAAACACAAACATCAAATCAGGTACCAAAAAAACAGGTAGAGTCCAAAGAGGTTGAAGCGGAAAATGAGGACTCAGTGGTTGAGGTAATATTGGAAGATAAGAAACAACAGCAGGCACCACAACATGTACCAGATACCAATCAGGCTCCATTAGGTGGTGAATTAAAGAAAGATACACTGTCAGCATATCACCACCCACACGACCCAGCAAGAAAACAACCAACAAAATGGCAACAAATTAGCCACAAGGACAACAACCCCCACAGGACAGATAGAGAGGAGCAAAGATCCACCTACTACACATCAACACAGAAGAGCTACCATGGTCAACTTCCATCTCAAGCGAGCAAGGCACCAGCGAGACCGAGGGTTCACCTTTCTCTTGGATGGCTAGATGCACGTGCATGGTACTTGTGGACTACTCTTTTGAGTAGATCTTATTATTTGTGTTCTTCCCATGTTTTGGGGATGAAACATGCTAAGGGGGGTGGAATTTAGTATACCTAGGGGAATGAATATGCGGTAACAAAGGACGGTACCCAAGGTAATAAATGTAATAATGGATGGGCCATAGGTAATAAATAAGGTGGTTAACCCATATCATGTAAGGGACCATAAGTAGTTAGTAATAATGTAATGGGCCCATGGTATTAGTTCGATGGTATGAGGGAACCATGGTAATGGCACATGGTATTATATGTATGAGGCCTATATAGAGGCTAGAGACTCCACATGGAGGGATGTCAAGGAATAGTCAAGGAATTATTGTGTGAACAGGCATATGGCTTGTGAAGTGTTCTCCTTCCTTAAGGTGTTAATGTATGGTGTTGCCCTACCTTAAGGGTTTTGATATTAATAAAGAGAAACATTCTATCTATTTCGATCTTATTCTTCTTGGGTTTATTTCTATTATCATATATTTCTGGTTTAGATCTATAACAACATTGTTGGCTTGTTGGGGCCTGACCCAGGTTCGGAGTTAATTAGCCAAACAAATCCAGGTACTACTGGCCCTTTCGGCAACAATCCGTGGAGCGCAGACTGAGGTCTCACTCGAAGTAGTATGGGAGGGTGCTAGAACCAAGTTTCCACACATTTGAGATGTCTCAGAGGTTCGACTGGTCTCACTGTGTGTCCTTGCGTGCAGGTCGCTTCGCACACTTCCCTATTGCTCATGCCTTGATACACTGCCTTCATGCAGCCCTAACTAGGGAGTTTGGAGCTTCCACACTGCTAGAGCCATGCTCTGTGATAATAATTATGATCTTACTTATCTTCCTATACCAGTTAATTACCTTCGCGTACTTGGATGTCTTATGTTATAATTAGTTATACAAAACATGCAATTAAGTTCGTGTAGCATATAAACAATATAATTGCAAATTATACCCAATCATATATTAAAACAGGAGAAGATGCACAGAAATATGGTAAACTTTCTCTTTATTGATTCTTCCAACGATTACAGACTCGACCTGCCCTGTGCACTCAGCTGCAGGAGTCCACACACTCAGTTGCGAACTACTAGGCCTCTGCACACTTTGCTGCAAAGCCTTTCCCTACTCTCCTATTCCATCTTCTATTATTTATCTTATACATTTAGAGCCTCACTCTATTTATACAATCCCATGGTTCTTGGACGATGGGTATGTCTGTCCAGCCAACATTACATTACAAAAACTAGGGCGGACAACCCTGTGACTCTATTATGATTTCGCGCCCCGCACCTGCAATTCGCAAAGCTTTTACAAAATGATTCAGTCAAAACTTGGGCTTTAAGCCCCAAAAATTGCCTTGGGGGATTCCATTCCCAATAGGCCCCCAACACAAACATCGTGCCTTGCGCTTGAGTCACTCTATTGGCATTGAGTCCTTCCAACTCTACTCGAACTGCTGCAAGCTCAGTAGTGCACTGAGTTGCTGCTTGTTGGATCTGCTGCATGTGTTGTTCCGAGACCGCTATGTTGGAAGTGCTTCTTTGCATCTGTGCGTGTATCTCCTACATGTGTACGAGCTTACCTTCAATTTTTGTTGTGATGGTGAAGGCCTTGTTGATCCAAGGCTGAACGTGCGCCTTCAGGACTGCTTCCTTGTGTTGTGCCACGTCCACCTGTTCTTTCAGCACTTTGGCCTATTTCCAACCTGCACGACAGCGCAACCCCCTATGTGCGGATGTAGACCTTGTGAATCTTTGCTTTTGCGCGTAGCTCCAACATCGCGCAACTCCTGGGTAGAGTAGTTTATAGTCTGCGCTTCCTTGCAACTGCCTGGAGCGCTAAGACTGTACTTCCCTTGGCTAGTCAGGTGGTCGCACCACCTGTGTAAAGTTTCATCCTGTCATCCGTCATGTTTCTTGGAAAATACGCACCTTTCATTGTTACAGGCAGCATTGCGCACTTTATCATCTGCAATGCGCTACCCTGGTCGATTCACTTAGTAATGTGGGGTCCAAGTCAAGGCATCAGACTGATCAATTCGCTGCAATATGCCTCAAACTTGTTATTATGATCATGCACATCCTACCTTATCACCCTGGACTTTTTACCGAGAAAATATTCCTTTATCTCGTCCTCCAACTTCTTGACTTCTGCGTCCACCAGAGCACTTTTGTTCCTTAATCGTACCCTTTCTTCTTCAAGTTCTTGGAGCATAGAATTTCCCAATTGGATTTCTTCTTTCAAGGTTTTGCGAATCGTCATATCTATTGGTGCTATCATGTGCGGTCTAAGCTTTCCATGTACTATAGGGCTTACAACATTTTCTTTATACTCCAACCTTGGCGGTGAGTGCGTGGTCAGGTTCTTGCACATGGTCCTATAAGCCCATATAACCACTGGTACGCGTAGGTCCCAATCAGTACACTTTGCATTGTGGACCTTGTTCAGTGCTTCGCATACTTTGTTAAAGGTTTCTGCATGGATATCCTTCTACACACTTGGTCTTTCCATACTTCATCGTCCCAACCGGAGGGGTCGTTCACGCCATTGCCTTACCCACACCTGCTTACTGATCGTGTCTCCTATCACAAGGAAGGTGTGCATTTGTGCAGGTTTCACACCATATGCCTGTACCCACCTGGATAGGTGGGTGCATGGGCCAGTTCGTTTGACAATCTTGTCTATTAATCACATCAAAGGTTTCCTAAACCGCATGCGCATCATCCTTCTATATTCGCGCCAGTCCTCAAAACTTCTTTGTTGTGTACCCCACCATCTTGTGGGCATAGTGTGCAGTATCCATTTCATAACATCGAAGCACTGTTGTTCTGGCACTTCTCTTTCAAATTTGTTTAGGAAGTCATCCAACTCACTTAACCTGTCATACGTAGATAGATCTCTTACCTCTATCGCTACGCAGCGTAGCGATCTCATCATCATGTTACATTTGAGCGTGGTTACCTCATGTAACTGGTTCTGCCATCGTTCAATCTCCTCGTCAAAATTTGATGTGCAGGAGCTATCGCGCTCCCATGAGATTCAACCATCTGTGGTTGGATTTACCTAGTCTTGCTCTAGCGTGGTTATATTGTAGATGCAGTCCAGATCATCATCGCTGTCGTAGTCGTGTACTGGCTCCATGTAGCATGATCCTTCTGCAGGGTCTAAAGGTACCACTACGCGCAGCGACTTTTTCTCAAAGATCATCTTGCGCTTCTTCAGATTTATCACTCCATTCATGTCAGTGGCCCAATCTATTCCCAATAGCGCGTGGTAGGGATTGTTGTCATCAACATTTTCTATCACTTCAAAATCTACTAGCGTGCTTTTTCCTTTGATATCTATTGTGATTCCCTACAATCTCCCCATTGGTAGGATCTTTTACTAGTTCACATTCGTAGTTGGATAGGAGACCATTGCAACGCAGGCCTGCCCATGTGCTCCCATGTCTATTTTGGCAGGATGTTCACGTCCGATACTAGATCCAGAATCACTTGGTCCATCTCATATTGCCCAATATATGCGGTCAATCACATCTCTCTTCCTATTTGCGTCGTGTGCTTCCCAAGCTTTCGAACTATGTGCGGCTCTCCTGGCACAGTCCCAGCGCATCTAGTTATGAGTTTTTGTGGCCCCTTTAAGGCCTTACTGTTGCATAACAAATTCATGCATGTCTCCAAGAACATAGTGAGCATCAATGGATCCATTTCTGGCTCTAGTCTGTCTTTACTTCCTGAAGTGGAGGCGTCAGCAAAGCTTCTCTTAGCTTCCATGAAGGTCTCCTTAGCGTGCTCCAAATCAAATTATGGTTCCTTTGTTGGAGCCTTGCGAACCTAGGTACTTTCTTCAGGTTGCTTGCTTTTGTCATCCCCTGTCGTAATTCCACTTTGGAGCACGATATTTACATTAGGGTCTTCCTCGCGCAGCTCAGATCTCATCATTTGCAGGTTCTAAGTCGAGGAAGGTTGGAGTGCTCCTTTATCGCGCAACCTCGCTATCAGTGTAGGATAGTCCTCCATCTCATGATCAAACAATGTACAATACAAGAATGATGTTCGTGATGGATTCGTACAATAGCGAGCATAATGTCATGGCCCTTTGCAATTATAACATATCAGCTACCACGACCTCTTCTTCGTCCCCCTCCGCCTCGGCCTCGCCCGCGCCCCTGAAATCCGATGCGTGCCATTCCTGCATTTTGATCGAGTGGTCATGTTCCGACCTGAACTCTGTAGGTAGGAGTTCGATCCATCATCAGCTCATAACTTCTACAGGTGCATTCATCATGAACCACTGACCTATAGAAATTACAGAACAACTGCCATGAATTCTACATATAATTCTATAATAGATGGCAGTTATTTGTAACATGCTTTCTTCCTATCCAACAAATCGCACACCATAGTGTAGGAGCCACGCTTGGTCCTGCTTGTGCCTCTGGTCTTAATGGCATTGGCCCTCCTCCCATAAGGTAATTCACGAACACCGGGTAGTGGTCATTGTCGTGTCCCTAGCCTTTGCATTTTACACACCATACCCCATTGCACACCTCTGGGAGGGTTGTCTTGTCTTGTTTCAAACTCTACATCTCCAGGCACAAGTTTTTCAACTGCGCATGAATCTGCTAAACTCCTAGTTTAGGATCTTGTATCGGGGTCTCGTGCAGTCTCATCTTCCAAGGCCTCGGCCTGAGTGGTTAGCCTTTGTTGCAACAACGTGTTCCATAGATGCGGCGTTAATGATGCTACAAACCATTCGCGGTGTTTCCCATCTGTTAATGTCATGTTTGCTTCGTGAATTGTGCACTTCAGTATTTGATCCAACTCCCATGGGGTTTCGCCTAGTAGCATTGTGATTTCCTTGAATCCAGTGATCGACTATGCCTCTGACTTTGGCCTACTAAATTCTTTGTTTAACGCAGCTTGGATATCTGCGATCCCCGCATTCAGATTGTCATTGGAATTCTTAATATACTAGGTCAGCGCATGATCCTGTAGGGCACTAACCAACATTTCCTTCTTTATATTGTCATCTGTGACTCCCTGTGCTTCCCATATAGCTTTTATCACAAACCAAAACTGGTATGGATCTTCATTGCCTACTCCCTTGAACATTGGTAGCTTTATCACGCTTGCCATACTGCTTGGCGGTGGTGGTATCGGTGAAGATGGGGGTGAAGATGGTGAAACTGGCAGTGGTGTGGGTGGGGGTGGTATGCGTGGAATTCTATTGCTTATCAGATTGATCACACTTCTTGGCGAGACCTTCATGAGCTCTTCTTTGCCCCCTCGCAGAGGTGAAATCAAGGGGATAGTTTCTAGTTCTATGCTACCTTCATTTCTATAGATTCTCCCACTTTGCATAGCCCCAAACATCAATTTTATTCACATAACCCACTTTTCACACAGTAGCATTTTAATCCAAGTGTTTAAAGATTTAATGTACTTACCTCACAGTCCTTTCAGGAAGCATCGTTCTGCCTCGATATAATTGACTAAAGTATCTACCGCAAATTTGGTGATGAATCCTCCTATGATTCGATCGAGCCAATGATCGACAACATGCATGATATTATCTTCTGATGCTTCCAGTCTGTGCACCAATTCAAGAGTCCACACAATTGGTTTATCAAGTTTACACCTTCCTTGGCTATCTGCTAGCTTTGCGATCCATTCGTACAACTCAGTGGGAAAGGATGCAAAGAAAATTTCATGAATCTCTGTATATAAGTAGCATTCTAACCACTGTTCCTTCGATAGTCGCGGATTCTTGTTTTCCTGTGCCGCGAACTCGTGAATCTTCCTACCCAACCAATCTTCAATTCCTTTCTTTGTTAGATTCTAGTGATACGACATCAGACATCTCTATACAGATCCCGATCCCAGCAACAGAACCATTTGTTGGTTTGTTGGGGCCTGACCTAGGTTCGAAGTTAATTAGCCAAACAAATCCTGGTACTACTGGCCCTTTCGGAAACAGTCCACGGAGCGTGCACTGAGGTCTCACCCGAACTAGTATGAGAGGGTGCTAGAACCAGGTTTCCGCACCCTTGAGATGTCTGAGAGGTTCGACTGGTCTCACTGTGTGTCCTTGCATGTAGGTCGCTTAGCACACTTCCCTATTCCTCATGCCCTGGTACACTGCCTTTGACCAACCCTAAGCAAGGAGTGTGGAGCTTCCACGCTACTAAAGCCACACTATGTGCTATTACTCGCGATCTTACTTATATTCCTTTACCAGTTAATTACCTTCACGTACTTGGATGTATTATATTATAATTAGTTATACAAAACATTCAATTAAGTTCGCGCAACATATAAACAATATACTTGCAAATTATACCCAATCATATATTGAAACAGGAGAAGATGCACAGAAATATGGAAAACATTCTCTTTATTGATTCTTCCAACGGTTACAAACTCGACCTGCCCTGCGCACTCAGCTGCAGGGTTCCACGCACTCAGCTATGGACTACTAGGCCTCTATGCACTCAGCTGCAGAGCTTTTCCCTACTCTACGACCCAAAGACACGCTTTACACTGCTTCTCAATCACTTAGACTTATCCTGCTCTCCTATTCCATCTTCTATTAGTTATCTTATATACTTAGAGCTTTGCTCTATTTATACAATCCCATGGTCCGCGGACCATGGGTAGGTCTATCCATCTGACATTACATTACAAAAACTATAGAGGACAACCATGTGACTCTATTATGATTTTGCGCCCCGCGCCCACAATTCGCGGAGCTTTTACAAAAAGATTCGGTCAAAACTTGGGCTTTAAGCCCCAAAACCTATCTTGGGGGATTCCATGCCCAACATGCATCTTGAAGTGCATGCCTAATAGGCAATTTCGAAAATTTTGTAGCACGTTCACCATCGCCAACCCTCCGTGCTATGTAGTTGAGTAGTTCTTCTCTGCCTTTGATAGTTTCCTACTTGCGAACACTATAGGGTGATCAATATCACCTTCACCTAGATGGGTCAATACCACACCTAATGCAATACAAGAGGCATCTACATGAACATGAAATTCTTTCTTCCAGTCTCGGAACACTAAAATGGGCACAATAACCCTCTTTTCCTTTAACACATCTGAACTGTGCTGACAGTCCCCATCCCAACATAAATTTGCATCCTTCTTCAATAATTTCTCCATTGGTGCAGTTATCTGTGCATAGGCTTTGATAAACTTTCTATAGTAGCCAGTGTATCCCAGCATTGCATATAGCTGCTTTACATTCTTTGGAGCTTATAAATTGACAATAATAGCTATCTTTGCAAGGTCTACCATTAATCCTTGTTTACACACCACATGGCCTAGCAGGATTCCATAAGGAACACAAGAGATACATTTATTCAAAAGTAGGGAAATCTCGTACCTGTGACAAGAATCCAACATAAGGCGCAAACTAGCAACGTGGCACTTTACTAATCCAAACACAGTCCAGTCATCAAAATACACTTCTCAGAATTTATGGATAAACTACTTAAAAGTGACAATTACAACCCTTGATAATATTGTGGGCACATGCTTCAGTCTGAATGGCATCACTGTGTACTAGAATCATCCCCACTCTGTCATGAAGTTAGTCTTGCTACGATCCTCCGATGTGATCTTAATTTGATGGTACCCTAAGCACCCATCAGTAAACGAATAGGCTTCCTGCCCTCCAACATTCTCCAAAACATCATCTGTAAATGGCATTGGGAATGGGTCATGAATACACTCATCATTGATATTTCTCATATCTATGCATATCTCGATTTGATCTTGTTGTTTCTCTTCCTGAATAACCATAGGGCTTACCTAGTCATACTCTTCCACTGGCTCAATGATTCCAGCCTCCAACATTTTGTCTAGCTCTTTACGCACCTTCTCCTTGTAATTGGGATTTAGATGGTAGGGTATCTATTTCACAGGCTTCACATTGGGCTTTAGAGTGATCTTCATTACACCCAGATCCCCTACTATTCCCTTCAGGTTAGAGAATTTGGTAAGAAACAAGTCCTGATATTCGCGCAGTAGCTCCGTAAATTTATCGACTATATCTTCACCCTCGTAATCACCTATCTTTACAAACTTAGGTTGCACATCCAATCTAGTGTTTATTTGCTTGGTATTTAGAGGTTTTGTTATATCAAGTGTAGAAAAACATGTAGATTCACGAGCTCATGTAATCTACTAAAACAAGAGACAAGAATCTACTTCTACTCTTTACAATGGAAGCCCATAAACATTGAGAAAATAATAATCAATAGAGGAAGAGAATCAAAGGCACATAACACAATAAATATCCAAGGAAAGCCACAACTCAAAACCCCACTATCTGTTTTGTATTAATCCAGAAAATCAAGATGAAATTACAATGCTTGTTCTCTCTAGAAAAATCTCAACACTCATCAAATTCAATCTCCAACTCATAAGCAAGCTCAAGGCCAAAGCTTAGCCAATTCACAATCTCTCTGAGTCTCTATTCCAATGTGGAATTCCTATGAAGGATATCTTGTATTTAAAGGGAAATAAAGCCTCTAAAAATAGCGCTATCCCTCAAGGATTAGTTCTTGACTACATGCACTACCAGTGCAACTAAGAAAAATCTAAAACAAATATTACACTATCCCTACACTCTAGTCTCAACTGGGTCTTTCTCAGAATCAACATGCATGAGTTTCTGATGGTGGAATCTTCAGTTAACTAGAGTAGCACTAATTAGGTCACTAGTGTCCCAATTGACCGTTTACTCACTACTAGTTCTTGAAACTCCTTGGAACTAATTTAACTGGATTTAACTCAATAAACTGAGTTAACTAATTACAACTCATTCATAACTCATCCTGAACTCCTATAAGTTAGGGAGAACATATACATTTATTCTAAAAGACTTCCAATTCGAATTTCCTAAATTAATTAAGTTAATTAAACTTAATTAATTAATTTCAAATTTCTATGAGAAAAGAAATTCTATTTTAATTCACAGTTTAATTCAAGGACAAATTAAACTGGAATTTCTTGTTTCCATTTCTCAACACTCCCTCTCAACAAGAAATGGATTATCCACTACCCCGATCTTATCTCTGTGAAATTCAGATTTACATCTTGGCAATGCCTTTGTCAAGATGTCAGCATCTTGCTCGTCCGTGACAATGTAATCTAACAACATGATCCGCCTCAATACACAATCTCTGAGATGATGATACTAGATATCTATATGCTTGGACCAATCATGAAAAAACTAGATTTTCAAAGAGTTTGATACAACTCTAATTACCACAGTAAGTCAGTGTCAGATTCATTCGCTGACCAAACAAACCAACTAGAATCTTCCTCATCCAGATAGCCTCACATGCTGCTTGACTTGCATCCAGGTACTCTACCTCTGCCAAACTAAGTGCATCCAATCTCTATTTCTTGTTGTATCAAGAAACTGCATCTGAACCAATACAAAAGATCCCTCTTGATGTGCTCTTCCTTTCAGATGGACTCCCTGCCCAATCTGGACCAGTGAAGCCTTGAAGCTTCACTCCCTCTATCCATCTATACCACAACCCAAACTGAGTAGTGCCTATGAGGTATCTCAATACATGCTTTTCCACCTTCCAATACATCTTGATAGGCCTAACCATCACTTGACTAAGCTGGTTAACTTCATAACACATATATGGTCATTTGTTCACCAAATACATGAGTGAAACATGCTGCCTGTAAACAATAGCTTCCACTACTTCCCCTGAAGTAGCATCCTCATTCCTCCAGTTACCAGCTAGAGGAGTCTCCATGGGTTTACTACCCTCCATGTGGAATCTCCTGAGTATCTCATTGGCATACTTGCCTTGAGAAACAAACAACTCACCATCTCCCTACCATACCTCCATGCCAAGAAAGTAATGCATAAGCCCCATGTCCTTCATCTCAAACTCTCTTGCAAGGTCCTTCTTGCAAGATTTGATGAGCTTCTTATCACCTGTCAGTATGAGATCATCTACATAAAGTGCAATGATCAAAATATTACCTTCCACCACTATGTGATACAGGTTCGCATCCGCCTCACTCTTTGTGAAGCCCAACCTAGTGAAGTAGCTAACTATTCTGGTGTACCAAGCACGTGGTGCTTGCTTCAGCCCATACAACACTCTCTTGAGTCGGCACACATGCGACTCACAGTCCAAGGTTTCCAAACCTTCGGGCTACTCTATGTACACCTCTTCCTCAATCATGCCATTGAGGAAGGTAGTCTTCACATCCATCTGATGGATACTCCAACCCATATGTGCTGATAGTGCCAAAATAGATATGACAGATGAGTACCTTGCAATAGGAGCAAAGGTCTCATCATAGTCAAACCCCTCTACTTGTGAAAAGGCATTGGCCACAAATTTGGACTTATGCTTCTCCACACTACCATCTACATCTTTCTTTACCTTGTAAAGCCAACGAGAGCTCACAACTGACTTGTCTTCCAGTCTCGGGACCACATCCCAAACACCGTTTTGAATGATGGAGTCATAATCCTCCACCATCGTACCAACCCAAACTGGATGATGCACTGCTTCCTCAAAGGAAGATGTTTCTATCACAACACATGCACCCATAAGTTCCATGTATCTAGTGTACCTCTCTGGTGACCTCCTCTGTCTACACTAAGAAGAGGGTGCTCCCACATTCTCTCGTGCATCATCCAACAATCTGTCAAGCTTTCTAGTGCGCTTTCTTCCCTCTCGGGAAGTCTCAAACTGAGTGGATGTCTCCACACCCAAAACCTCTACATGTGGCTGCTCCACATCAATCTAATGCTCCTCAACCTTAGGAAATAAAATTTCCTCCTCCACATGTAGCTCAAGCTCCCTCTCAAGGGATACTTGCATGGCCTTCTCCTCATCAAAATTGACATCTCTGCGAACAACTGTCATCTGACTGGTTTTCATGTACACTCGATAGTTGTGGGGAGTAGCAGTGTACCCCTCAAAGATCCCCAACTCTGTTGTTGGCTCAAGCTTCTTCCTTGCATCTTTGGTCACATGACAATAAACCGATGACCCAAAAATCCTAAAGTCACCAACATCTGGCCTCTTACCAGAATAAGCTTCCTTTGGTGTTTTACTCTCAGTTATCTGATGTGGGCTACGATTCTAAGCATAAACTGTTGTGTTGCATGCCTCATCCCACAAGTGTAATGGTAGGCCCTAATCATGCAACATCGCCCTTGCTGCCCCTACAATGCTCTTGTTCTTCCTCTCAGAAACCCCATTTTATTGAGGGTTCTAAGGTGTTGTTAACTCTCATTTAATCCCTTCCACTGCATAAAAGTTCTTAAACTCATTGGAGACATATTCTCCATCGTTATCACCCTGTAGAGCTTTAACCTTCTTGCCTAACTCTTTCTTGACCAATGCTTTGAATTCACAAAAATTTGTGAATGTCTGATTCTTTCTCTGCATGAAAAATATCCATCATTTATGAGAATAGTCATCTACAAATATAACATAATACCTGTGTTTGGCCGTGTATGTTATCGAGAATGGTCCACAAACATCTAAATGGAATCTCTCCAGAATAGACTCTGCTTGACTATCTCTATCTCCAAATGAATACTAAGTTGGTATATTTTCCCAAAGTACAACCCTTGCATGTATCAACTTGCTCAAGCGTACCTTTGGGAAGACCAGTAGAGATTTGCTGCAATATCTTCAAAGCCCCATTATGCAAGTGGCCCAATCGCCTATGCCACAACTCACCGATGTCTCGGTTCAACATCTTTTCCACTTTTGAACTCAAAGCAGCACAATCCTCTACCTCTATCTTATAGAGATTCTAAACTCGAATCTCTGTCTTCTTTACTTGACACATGGCTATGTGTTGAAGGAATGCCTTTCCTTTCGAAAACATTACATCATATCCTCTATCCTCAAGAATGGCAACGAATACCAAGTGCTTCATCAGTCCGGGTACATGCATAACATTATTCAAGGTGAGTGGAGCTGCATACTCCCTCTGAATAGTGCCCACACGAGTAATACTATACTTACTACCATCACCCATCTCAATATGCATCTTGAGATCTTTCTCCTCCAATTCATTGAATAACTCTTTGTCGTAAGTCATGTGGAAAGAAGCTCCACTGTCTAAGTACCAGACACTTCCCATCATTGAAGACACCATGCATGCAATGAGGGAAAAGTCCAATTCGAATTGGGAGGTGAAAGCCTCACCCGTCACTGCTCCTAAGGACTTCCCCTTGGACTTATTCAATGGAAAATTTGTAGCAAAATGACCCATCTTGTGACAATGAAATCATTTAACTTTCGTCATGTCCTTCTTCTTACCTCCATTATAAGAATCTGATTTGGAACAAGAAATTTTACCTTTCCCATTCCTTTCCTTAATTGCTAAGGCATAGTTCTATTCATCACTATTCTTTGATGAAGATCCATCCCTAGTGTTCCTCTTGATCTCATCCTGCATCAAATATGACCATAGTCGCTCCCAATTTGGTAGCATCTCCTGACCATTGACAAAGTACTTGAACTTGGTCAAGTACTTTTGAATTGTCTCACCTTTCTCCATCTTGATTTTACGAAGTTTATCCCTCGCTACCAACTTCCTTTGATCACTGCTATTCTGATACAATTTCGTCAACGTTTTCCACATAGCATGCGGAGTTTCCTTGCCATGGAGAGTTGAGAAAATGTGGTCTCGAACTCCCTCAAGGTTTATCTGCCTTGCCTTTGCCACACACTTCTTCCATTCGGCCAAGTTCTGTTTATCTGTAGCTGTTGGCTTAAGGACTTCTTGATCAATGAATTCCTTCAAGCCATTATCTTCTAGCACAGCCTACATCCTATCCCTCAAGGATATAAAATTTGAGCTTCCTTCCAAGGCATACTCAAGCCTCAACCCATGGAATTCCATATGTTGATCTTGAAGTATGTATGCAAATTCGACTTTCACTTGTAACCAAAAAACTCAAAACTTCGAAATCTCCTCTAGAGAGCTGATTTTAAATCAGCGATATCTCCCTCATCCGAACTCTGATTTGACTGATTGTTTTTTTGAATTTGGGTATATTTTCCCAAGGAATCCAAATCTGCAATTTGTTTCTAAAAAATTTGCACATAAATTCTCTGCAAAGTCTCGGCCCAAAAAACAATCTTGCTCTAATACCATGTAGAAGAACCTATAGATTCACAAGCTCATGTAATATACTAAAACAAGAAACAAGAATCTATTTCTACTCTTTACATCGGAAGCCCATAAAAATCGAGCAAACAATAATCAATAGAGGAAGAGAATTAAAGGCACATAACACAATAAATATCCAGGGAAAGCCATAGCTCAAAACCCCACTATCTGTTTTGTATTAATCTAGAAAATCAAGATGAAATTAGAATGCTTGTTCTCTCTAGAACAATCCCAGCACTCAACAAATTCAATATCCAAATCATAAGCAAGATCAAGGCCAAATATTAGCCAATTCACAAGCTCTCCAATTCTCTATTCCAATGTGTAATACCTATGAAGGATAACTTGTATTTAAAGGGAAATAAAGCCGCTAAAAATAGCGCAATCCCTCAAGGATCAATTCCTGATTGCATGCACTATCAGTGAAACTCAAAAAAATCTAAAACAAATTGTACACTATCCCTGCACTCTAGTCTCAACTGGGTCTTTCTCATAATCAACATGTATGAGTTTCTGACGATGGAATCTTCAGTTAACTAGAGTAGCACTAATTAGGTCACTAGTGTCTCGACTAACTATTTACTCACTATTAGTTCTCAAAACTGATTGGAACTAATTTAATTGGACTTAACTCAATAAAATAAGTTAACTAATGGAAACTCATTCATAACTCATCCTGAACTCCTATAAGTTAGGGAGAACATATACATGTCTTCTAAAAGACTTCCAATTCGAATTTCCTAAATTAATTAAGTTAATTAAACTTAATTAATTAATTTCAAATTGCTATGAGAAAATAATTCGATTTGAATTCACAGTTTAATTCAAGGACAAATTAAACTGTAATTTCTTGTTACCATTTCTCAACATCGAGGTTTGCTGCTTTGTGGCCTTCAACATTGTCTTGTCCCTTGGTCTCTAGAATGTTGATATTTTGTGGATCTTCTTCTTCTAATTTTGTAGTCACGTTGTAGCATTCCAACGCATGGTGTAGCTATGTGTTCCAGTCTGGTTGAACCCATTCTACTGGCTCCTTAGGTGTCCTAAAGATTTCGGCCTTGATTTCCTGGAGTACTTCATCAATACACTCAAATCACTCCTCAAAGATGAAAGTTAACAAGAAACTTTCCCTCAGGATATCCCATTCGATTTTCCCATGGCGTAGCTTTGTTTCCAAGTACCAGTTCATCGCAATATTTTATTCATCACGCCAAATGCTCACGCAGATCATCCTTTCTTGTGTATTTCTCTGTCGGTCGAGTATTCGTGTACCCAAACCTTAGCTTCATCATTTGCTTGTATTCTTTCCAGTCAACAAAGTTATCCTTATGCGTACCCCACCAACGTGCAGGCGTAGTGCCAGATCAAGAGCCTGAAATCGATGCTCTTATGGCACCTCTCTTTCAAACTTATCAAGAAACAAACTAACATCATCTAAGCCTTCATAATGAGGAATTTTTCTTACCTCTGTGGATACGCACAGAAGTGACTTTGTTATCCTATTGCAGCGCAATGTTGAAACTTCGTGCAACCTATTCTACCAATGATCTGAGGTACATGAGCTATATTTATCCCATGTAATTCACCCATATGTAGTGGGATTAATCCAATCTTCATCACACACAGTAATCTTGTATAATTGATCCAAATCGTCATCCTCTTCATAGCCACGGACTGGTTCAGTGTAGCGCACTCCCTCAGCAGAATCTAGTAATACAATAAATTGCAATGCCTTCCTCTCAAATGTCATCCTTTGCTTCTTCAAGTTAATTACGACATCCATGTCGAAGTCCCAATCAATTCCTAACAACATAGGGTAAGGGTTGTTATCATCCACTATTTCAATTACTTCAAAGTCGGCCCAAGCACTCGCTCCCTCAATGTCTATTGTTTCCCTGTATAGGCACCCCATAGGAATGATATCATGTTGATTAGCCATGCATAGCTATATAGGAGGCCATTGTAGTGTAGGTATCCCCATCCTTTCCCATGTCTGTTTAGGCAGCACATTTGCATCATTTCGTAGATCCAGGATGACTTGATCCATTTTGTATTCTCCAATATAGGTGGCCAGCCTCATTTTGCGCCCTATCCACTTATTATGTTTACCTAGTTTCCTGACAGCACGTTGGTCGGGAGGAGTCTTTATTTTACCTATGTAATTGTCAATTAGCTCTTGGAGCCCTTCCACCACCTTCCTATCCCGCAACAACTTCATACATGTCTTCATAAAAGTGGCTAATAGCGAGAGGTCTATGTCTTGTGCTTCATTATTTTTAGTTAGTTTGCCTCAACAAAGTTCTTCTTGGCCTCCATAAAAGTTTCCTTAGCCATGTTGAGATCAAATCCGACCTCCTTTTCAATAGTCTTGTGTACCCATCCTTCGGTTTCTGGCTGCTTCCCTTTATCTTCTCCAATGGAAATACCACTTCATGTCACGATATTGATGCTATGGTCCTCTTTGCGAGGCTCTGCCGTCATCATTTGTATGTTTTGTGTAGGTTGTTACGTAGGTTGTTACGTCTTTTTCTCCTACATCTTGGCTATCAATATGGGGCAATCCTCAATCACATGATCAAACAGTCTGAAATACTGACAAGATGGATGTGTGGGGTTTTGACAGTCGCCTGTAAAGTGACCTACTTCTCCACAATTATAGCAAATAACTTGTCCATGACCTCTTCCGTCCCCTCCTCCTCATCCTCTTCCACGACCCTAAAACCCTCTACACGTTGTACCTATGGCCCTGATCCTAAGGCCGATTTTATACCTACATTTGATACGTAGGGGTTCGCTCCATCATTAATTCATAGCTTCGAAAATTTATCTCATCATGCCTAATCGATTTACAGAAGGTACAAAAAAACTGTTGCGGAGTCTATACAAATTTTTGCAAGAGGTGACAATGGTCAGTCGCATGCTTCCCCGCTGTCTGGTAGGTAATGCACCATAAGGGTACTCCTGTGCTTGGTCTCGCAATGTTCTTAGGCTTCAAAGGAACATGACCTCCTCCAATCAAGTAATTCTAACAAACAGGGAAGTGATCCTTATCATGTCCCTTGTCTTTTCATTTTATACACTAGACTTCAGCACATGCCTTTAGCTAAGCTTCCTTTCCTATCTTCAAGCTCTACAATTCCATGTGGAGGCTTGCCAGTTGTGACTGAATTTGTTGTACTCCAACATTCATATCCTTCACTGGCGAGGCTTCCAACCTCATTGTGATCTCCACGGCCTCTACTTGTGTTCCTATCCTCTATAGTGATAACGGTAACCTTAAATGGGGAAGTAGAGACGCGATATACTAGTCCCTATGCTGAGAATCTGTGATAGATGTATTAGCCTATCGAATTAGGTACTTTAACCTCTAATTGAAGTCCCACGCGGACTCATTTACCCTCTATTGTATTTCCTTAAACTCGGTTACAAACTGTGCCTGAGACTTAGGCTTCTTAAACTCAATGTTCAATACTTGCTGAGTCTATGCCATCGTCGCTCTAGGTCTATCCCTACACAACTTGATATACCACACCAATGTACTATACTGCAACACAATGACTAGTTGTGTTTTCTTCATATTATCATTGGTAATCTATTGTGTCTTCCACACAACATCCACGACAAACTAGAATTGTTCAACCTCTTCACTTCCTACCCCTTTAAAGATCAACATCTTCATTGTGTTCACCATGTTGAATGGTTTATGCGAAGGTGGAGGTGTAGGTGTATGCGGTGGAGGTGGAGGTAGCGGTGGAGTGGATGAGTGGGGTATCCCTAGGATACCTTTCTTGACTATCTGCAGCACACTTCACGATGTTCTCAAAACATTTCCTTCGTTGTCACTATCAGAGGATCCTAACAGTGGGCTGTATTCAGAGCCTGATTCTTCGTTCCTTATGAAGGATTTTATGCTTCGCGTGGTCCCAAACATCAATGTAATGGCATAACCCACTTTTCACACAACAACATCTTAATCCAGGTCTTCAGAGATTTTAAGTACTTACCTCTTGGTCCTTTGAAGAACCTACGCTCTGCCTCACTGTAGCTGATGGTTGTATCGATCACGAGCTCAATGATGAATCCTCCTAAGGTACGATCAATCCAGTGATCAACGACCCATGCGATGTTATTTTCTGAAGCTTCCAAGTGCTTCACCAGTGTTGGGGTCCACACAATTGGGTCGTCATGTATCCGTGTACTCTAACTATCCACTAATCTAGACAGACACTCATGTAGTTCGCATGGAAAGAAATAGAAGAAAGCTTCAGTCTCGTCTCAAGTGATCAACGACCCGTGAAACGTTATTTTCTAAAGCTTCCAAGCGCTTCACCAGTGTTGGGGTCCACACAATAGGGTCGTCAAGTCTCCACGTACCCTGACTATCTGCTAATCTGGACAACCAATCATGTAGTTCGCATGAGAAGAAACAAAAGAAAGCTTCAGTCTCGTCTGTGTACAGGTATCTATTCAACCACTATTCCTTAGATAACTGTGGGTTTTTGTTCTCCTGATCTGCAAGCGTGTGCAACTTCCGATCGAGCCACTTTTAGATTTGCTTCTTAGTATGGAACCACTTATTCAACATCACACATTCCTTACACAGATCTTGGTCCCAGCAACGGAACCATTTTTTGGCTTGATGGGGTCTGACCCAGGTTCAGCTTTATCTGCACCAACCAACAAAACCCTAACTTATGGCCCTTCTGGCAACAACCTGCGTAGCGCAGGCCGCAGTCTCACCTGAAGCAGTATTTGGGGATGATAGAACCATGTTTCTGCATTCAGAGTCCTATGTGATGGGTTCCTTCAGTCCTTATGTCTTAGATCTACCTTCGGGCACCTCTAACACTTTCGAACATATAATACTATAATTCTCTCTAAACAACTTCCAGATCTTTGCGAAGGTTCCTAATTATACTTATCATGAATAACTATTATAGTTTTACTAGTTTCACACAATAAATAAGAATTTATTCATATAAATCATAACACAGAGCGAAGATACATAAAATTTATTGAAGTAATAAATAAGGCAGAGATGCATTTGAATTGGCTCAAAACTATCTTTATTAAGTATAATTGTTCAAGTACAAACTTCTTTTTCCTGCGCACTCAGGCTGCAGACTTACCAAGGTCTCTGCGCACTCAGCTGCAGGATATTTCCCCTTTCACCTAAGTACAAGAAATAGACCTTTCCTGTCTTAGCACCTTGCCCTTACAATTATTCATCACAAAAAGTTACTTCTTTAAACTCACTATGACTCATTTATATATAGCATTTTTCTTACAATACCATGGTCTACGGACCATGGGTAGGTCTCAAAAACCTCCTATCACCTACCCACCTTCACGCTTCGCTTCCACATTTTGTGGGGACTTTACATTCTTTCAAAAAGACATTACAAAATTTAACCAAAATTTGACCAAAATGACCCGAGGGACCCTATCTCAACATGAGATCTATCTATGGAGTCTTTAAAAGGATGAGGAGATCATTTGGGACATCTTGGAGTTGTTGAGTATTTATTTCTTTCAAAGAGGTTTAGAGAACCCGAAGTTCCTAGCTTCAGTTTTAGCCCAAGGACAAAAACCCTCATGTGATGTAGTGAAAGTGGGTGAGAACCCTTCTCTCCCCTTGTTGAATTCATTCAAAATTCACGAGTGTTTATTGGTTGTTGTTTCATTTTGAGAGGCTAGGTCTAGTGATGCAATAGACATATTTTGAGGTTGAATCTAGTTTGCAGCAGTTGTTCGAGATTCTCAACTATTTCTAGATATTTCATATTTCCATTTACTCCAATTTATGGTTAATATAATAAAGTTGAGATTTGTTGCATTTATCTCATATTGTGATTGTCGTAATTTTATTTTCAATTTGTCAAAGTAGCAACATTATTCATTTCTAGGTTTTTATGTTATCAATTTGTTTAGCATAAATTGATGAATTTTCATGCTAATTTTTAATAAAAATTCATGTCATATTTTTTAGAAGAAAATTTTCATAAATTTAACGAAAATATCCAAAAGGGATATTACAGATATGTAGTGTGTTGTTCAAAGGCTATTATTTTTCTTGGCTTGATATGGCAAAAAGATAATATAGAAGGGATGAATTGGAGAGTATATAAGAGCTTAGCCTTTCTACCTTTAGCTAATAAGTGGTAGCTTACTTGATAGGCTTGGGGCCACTATTACTACTATATATATGCTTGGTTCCATAGCTTTAGCTTATATAAGTAGCAACTTGTCCTTGGTAGCCTTAGGAGGGTAGGGTAGCTTGACTACTAGATCTATTTTATCTATGTTTTATGAGCTTTAACTCATCTCCTCTCCCTATGGAATAGTTAGGTTAAGATACTTCCTATTGGATTCATGGCCTTGCACCCAATATGTTATGAATGAGATATTATTATTATAGTACCAACAACATTGAATATCTTAGAGGTGTATGGGATGAGTTTCTTTACCGAGTACAACATCTCACAATTTCCATCTGTCTCTTTAGCTTTGAATGGTGTGAGGGAAAGAATATTTTGATACTTGACATGTGCTTTATCCATTTGAATTTTTACGGATGGTTCTCATTATATTGAGCATGATTCAAGGATAAATACAATAAATTAGTCCTTGACATATACTTTTAGGGCTCATAAGCCATGCACAGAGTCCTAAATCTTTACAAAATACCTATAAATGGAGTTTATGGCTTGGGAATGAGAAATGGGAATTATTCTAGTGATAAGTAGACTGTGTATCAATCTTAGCTAAAAATTTAATTTTCAGTGATGCAAAACTGGGCACTTGTGCTCAAATTATTGCTTTTATGGCTCATATGACAAATATGGGCCCAAAACTAGAACAAAGGACTTATAAAGGGAATTTTTGGCATATAAGTTTGAGTTTATAACAACTTTTATGTTTGACATAACATTGATGGGTTATTTAGGTTAGGTCATGAATTAAGTATTAATTAGGGACTTAGATATGAAGAGGTGATACATATTGTGTCTTAGATATACACAAACTAGGGACATAAGCCCTAATAGTTTCTCCTATGGTTCACAAGCCATATATTTGTTCCAAAAGCTTCTTAGAGTTAATGTCAAGACGTACAATATTTCACATGCAATTATAATATGGTTAGGGGATTGACATTTTTTGTAACAAGGATCGGTATTGCCATCTATGCCATGGTTTAAGACCCAAACCTAGAGACATAGGCCCTAACAATGTTCTTCAAGGCTTATGGCTCATGCACAATGCCCCAAACTACTATAAATTCATTATAAAAGGAATCATTGCTAATATATATTTTGTCATAAAAGCAAAAATATTGATATTACTAAGAAAAACAATACTAACACAAATAATGATCAAAATTACACATACTAACAATACACAAACTATGCATATTATGATTTATACTGAAAAACCTTATTAAGGAAAAACCAAACAACCATAAATCTAATTATAACTTTTTGGCAACATATTGACTAGATCAAGTAAACTCTCTTGTCAATCCAAACAACTTAGAATAAAAAATCTTCAAAACTTCACATCTAATCCATTGCCACAGGCCACTAAAATCATGTGCCTCCAAAATCATGTGCATAAAAGCACCGCTGTAAACCTAAAAACTTTAACTCTCTGTTAGGTCAAATTCACAATAACACTAAGGAAAAAAAACTTAACTAGGATTTTAATACCCATAATCCGCTTCATAACTTTTTGAAATGTGTTATGTTTAAATTATTATAAGTTGAAGTTATTATTATTATTATTATTTTGAGTAATAGTTTGGCAAGTTCAAAATCAGAAAGATAGAGTATGTATTGCGTACTAGACTTAACAATCAAATCAGAGTCAGAAAATGGGTCCCTTGTCGCTCAAACAAAAAAAATCATATAACAATATGATATTAGCAGCTTAGCAACTTAGCCATGACTTTAAAATTAAATAATAACAATAATAATTTTTAAACTGATCTATTCTGTTAATACTGAAATGCCATTCCAATACGTTTCTTTCACACCATTGAAAATCGACACCAGCACGCCTGTTTGCATTGCGTACTGTTCTCTGTCACGCCAAAGGTAGCCACAGTCAAAGGATTTCTCACTTCTCTTGGACTCGATATCAACAGCTATGTCGACATTGCATTACTGTTTGATGCCAATGTTTTACGTCCAGGCCAGGCCAGGCCAAAGCTAAAGGTAGGCATCATTATAAAAAGTTTCGTGGGACCCTTCCAATAATATCTTTTCAAGCAAATTTGATACCGAACATCTTTCTCATTGGGGTTGCCTTTGCACACACGTTATTGAAGATATTTTTTCCAGTTTCATTATACATTGGCTTGACTTCACAAACAAGTTATACATTTTGCTTGGATTCGGCCGGTGTCCTCTCTTTCCAGGACCAAAAAAGTGACAGAGTTGGCCCCTAATTGCTGTATTTTTCAACCGCTCTGGCCAGGACCTCTAAACCTCCAAAAGGGGTTCAATCAATATGATTTGGAGTTGTTTATAATGCGATTTTTTGGAGATTCCGGTGACGGCAGAAGAAATGAGGTTAAATCTTGATTTTTAGCAGTTAAAATGGGTTTTTAACTGCATATTTGGATTCAGCACCCTGAAAAACCCTGGGACCCTTTGATTGTGCAGAAACTAGCTATCAAACTTGCGATTCCAATAAATTGCTGCCGAATTTTGATCGGAAAAACCGGCAGGAAAAGCTTTCAAAAAGTCTCATTATAGACAACTGCATATGATTTTGATGCTCGGTTACATTTCTTGTAAGCTCTTCTTACTTGGATGCTTCAACTTCATATTGCTTTATATGACACTAGATTATATGA
Source organism: Pinus taeda (assembly GCA_000404065.3). Classification (NCBI taxonomy): domain Eukaryota; kingdom Viridiplantae; phylum Streptophyta; class Pinopsida; order Pinales; family Pinaceae; genus Pinus; species Pinus taeda. The sequence goes on from APFE030980443.1 coordinate 36,822, forward strand.
GGCGATATCAAAATTATAAAAGGTATTACTTTAAAAACTTATTGGTTAATTATATATTTAAAAAATATATATTTACATACTTATTTTGACATAGATTACTATTTATGTATAATTCTAATTATAATAATGAGAAAATGATAATTATAAGTAAATAAATTTAGCTCCCCGAATAAGAAGAAATTTCTTACTAAGATTTTTTTTTAACCAATATGTTTATGATATTTTGGACTATATCATTTATAAAGGATTAAAGGATTATGGAAAAAGGAAAATTCAAAAGAATTTTATAAGTTGAAATCTTATCTTTTTATAAAAATAACATTATCTTATCACTAGTATTTGCTATGGAATTAACCTTAATTATAAAGGTAATTAACTCTAATTTAGAAGATAAAAAATATCTCCATGTTTTAATTAATGTAACAAATAGAATAAATATTGCTAAGATAAAAACAAACTTTCATAAATTGATGTTCATAAAAAATGGCTAGTTAAAGTTTTGGGTTAAAAGTCATTGGTTAAAGAATTTACCAATCTTTATGACACTGAAACAAATGAAAATGAGAATATTGTTTGTTAAAATCTTGGATTAAAAAGATTTATCATATTTGTGACATTAAAATTATTGAAAATGAAAAATATTTTCTTTTAAAATGTCACTTTACACCCACCTTAAATTTCAATTTTAAAATGTCTCCTTACACCTATATTAAATTTCAATTTCAAAATATTTGTTATAATAATGAGCTAGGTAAAAATTTAAAAATATTTATTATAATAATGAACTTAGATTAATACGTTAAATCCAACAATAAAAAATGTCAGCTAAACCATCTAGCACAGCACTTGCTCGCTAAATTTAATGCCAATAAAAACTTACACAGAAACCATGGAACACCTATTTAATGTATTAACTAACCTCACTATTATTATTTAATTTAAATATTTAAATATATAAGTACATCTATTTACGTTATTACTAAATACATCTCTGCAAAGGAAAATCTATATTGAGTGCATCGTCAAGTCACATCACTTCACTTTCACTGCCCGCCAGACACAAATTAAGATATTACTTTTGCCGTCTCAAGTTATGCTAGATGTGGGACCTCATCAAGAAACTTTAGCCCACGGCCCGTGGATTTAAATTTGATGAAGATCGACCGCAAAGCAGTTCAACTGAAGCTTTAAAAAAACAATGGTGTGGACCTCGGGAACACGAGGTTTGTTGCAGAACAAATGGACAGTTCTTGTGGCCAGCATTTGGATTGAATGCTGTGCAGGTGCCTCGTCCAGTTTCAGCATCTATTCTGAGACTATTAAAACACGTTTTGGATATGATCAGGAGCAGCTGGACACAATCTCGGTCTTCAAAGACATAGGAGAATGTGTGGGCATTCTTGCTGGAATTCTGTATGACAGATTTCCTCCATGGCTGGTTCTGCTGGTCGGATGTCTGCAGAATGTGATCGGATATATCCTTCTATGGCTCTTCGTCACTCAGAAATTGCCCACGCCTGCCCTGTGGGAAATTTGTTTAGTCATCTGCTTTGCAGTAAACAGTCAAACATTCTACAATACAGCATGTATTGTGACTTGTGTCAGCAATTTCCCTGCCAACAGAGGAATTGTGTTGGGATTGTTGAAAGGCTGCCTGGGGTTAAGCAGTGCCATACTTTCAAGATTCTGGCATGTCATCCCATCAGCCCAACGCGGGGATGGTTCTTCGTTTATTTTAATGGTAGCGTGGCTTCCTTCTGCCGTTACATTTCTTCTCATGCTTTTTGTTCGCAAGTATTCCTTTGATACAGGGGTTGATCAGACCCAATATTCTGCATTGCCATATTCCAAGGAAGATGAAGAAGAGAATTTGGGTAATGAAGACCTTGCTGAATTGACATTGACACAGAAAGATTGTGATAACAATTCAAGAAAATCGACGACAGTGAAGCTACTTTCCACTTCAGCACCAGTTGTTATATTAGCAATATTTTTGATGGGTTGCGCGTGCTGGGATGGAGACAATTTACTGGCCAATCGAGCAGAAGGTGTTACTGTGATTTTGATCCTCTTAACGCCATTGTGTCTCGCCTGGAAATTGAGAGGCCCATATAACAGGGGGGCATTAATGGATTCTTCTTCAATAGATGAACCCTTCATCATCAATGGCTCGGCCATGGAAGATGAACCCTTGATCATCAATGGCTCGGCCATGGAAGCTTGCAAACAAGAAAGTCCAAGATGCAATTCTGATCATCCTGTAGATCTGAAGGGTGAGTATTATGAAATGAAATTCGCAAATTACAATGAATTGATTTGAAATTATGATTATTTCGGAGATCTTAATTTAGCATTCAACAAAAACTTCACCAATTAACTAACTCTAATTAGCGTCCATCTATTATATTAATATTAATATCCTATTTATGTCTGCAGACAAAGATGATAATTCCCTTTTAGGTGCGTTATGCAGTCTCAATTTCGTGTTGGTACTATTTACTTCTGCGATAGCTTTGGGGACAGGGTTTGTGGTAGTTGACAATATGAGCCAGGTAGCAACTTCCCTCGGTTATTCGGAAAACGATGTCACTATATTCCTCAGCCTCATCTCGATATCGCAATTTACAGGACGTTTCGGCGGGGGTGCGTTTTCTGATTATTTGCTCCACCGATTTGGAATAGCGAGGCCATTAATCACAGCGATTGCAGCATTGATTCTGTCGTGTGGATATGTAGTGGTAGCGTCTGGTGTTCAATGGAGTCTGTATTTTGGATGCATTGTGATAGGGCTTTTCTTTGGAGCAAACTGGTGCTTGAATCCTACTACTGTTTCCGAGCTCTTTGGTCTTTGCCATTTTGGGACTCTCTACAATGTGGTGCTAGCCGGTAGCCCTCTGGTATCGTATGTGTTTAATGTGTGGGTGGCTGGCTATTTATACGACCAAGAGGCGGCTACGCAAGAAGATGAGGAAGGAGATTGTAGTGGAAGCAAATGCTTCAGTCTCACGTTCCTCCTATTGGGAGCGGCATGTCTGTTGGCGGCATTAGCTTCCTTCTTCCTGTGGATCAGAACCAGGTGCTTTTATCACAAGATTCGAATTTGACCAAACTTATTTTTGAAGTAGTTTACCGAGGAGGATGGTCAAAAGTGGTTGGAATTTGAATTTGAGTCAAAATTTCAAATTTGAAGAAATCTTGCAGTAACTATATTTGAAAAATATTTTTGAGGGTGGAAATGGATTCAATACCATCACAAATCTGTAGTACCCCCAAAATATTGAAGTTTAACAACTGTAAAGTAGATTTACAAAAAGCATAATACACTTTTATCAAAATATTGGGGGAATTTCCATAATTTTCAAGGCAAAAAAACAATACTAAAACCTCATTTTTAAGCTAGAGAAACATATATAAAGTTTTGTGTTTTTTTCAAATAAGTTAACATATTTAACAATTTAACTATTTGATGAGACCTAAACAACTCCCAACCAATCCTCCATCAAAATAGGAATGCTATTTATATGAAAGCTTGTTTTTCTTTTTTCATAAATAGATTTAATAATGAAAATAATAACGATGTAAGGAATAAAATGAAAATAATAATGATATACATAGTATGTACACAAATGGCCTAAGACTTAAAGACATTTGGGAGAACTTAAACCCTACTAGTGGGTAAATTCTATGGTGTGGTTTTAGGCTAAACCTTGTTTCTTATGAATTGCTAGTAAAGTAAGACTTAAAGGTATTTGGGAGAACCTAAACCCGCTTTTTATGAACTACTAATGGGGTAATTTCTATAGTGTGGTTTTCGGCTAAACCTTGTTTCTTATGGATCGCTAGTAAAGTAATTTCTATAGTATGATTTTTCGTAGATAATATTAAATTAAAATAATAGCCAACACTGATTATTCCCAAAACTGATTTCACAACTAAATTACCATAAATTTTACCACAATATAAAAAACAATTAATTAACTATTTTTTATTAAAGTATAAAATATTGTTTATTACATTACCATATCAATATTTGTGCAAAAAGAAAACTACTTTACTGCAAAATGATATTTTTTTTAAAAACAACTTCATAGGTATTTTTTTTAAAAACAACTTCATATGTATTTTTTTTTAAACAACTTCATATGTATTTTTTTTAAAACAGCTTCCTATTTACCTTTTGTTTTTAACATTTTTTTAATATATTGTACCTTTTGTTTTTGAACATTTTTAATATATTTTAAATAATTTGAAATTGATCTTAAATTTGAATATCTAACAAAAATAAATAGTTAATTTTACTACTTAATCTGCAATTGAATATGGAACAAAATTACCAATTAAAAATATTCCATGCCCATGTAAAATCACCAATCTAATCTAAATAAAAATATGTTATAAATATCCAATATCATGTTTTGGAAGCGGGTATGTCATGTCCAATAATCATACGTTGCAGACACCGTGGATCAAATACTCTCCCATCATAAAATATGTGAAGTATAAGATATCCATCCCAATTCAAGGTAGAATTTTATGCGGTTAAGTTAAAATTTTAAAAAATACTTTATCATCATACACTTTTATGATGTTATACTTTTTCTTTATGAATTACTCATGATAATTACAATGTCAACAACGGAGATATTTATGTATATTATTTCCGATAATTTTTTATAATAATAAATGTTTTTCTATTTAAAATATTTTTAATTTTATTATAATAATAAATTTATTATAATGTTGTTGTATTAAAATGCCCCGTTTACAATCATATTAGATCTCAATTTCAAAATCTTTGTTGCAATACTGACTTTTCTAATCTTTGATGTTGTCAAAA